>JAZGTI010008110.1:0-20605 GCA_036877585.1 Botia kubotai | reverse complement strand
GAGAGGGTGTGCTACATTGACTGCTGTAAAATGCAATCATGTCTAGCAGCTGACAAAGGTTGCCAGGTGCTGTTGTTAGCCCCGCTGTCAAACAGATGTCTGCTGTGAGCCGCATCTGGCTGCTAATCATCTAGCAAAGCTCCAGTCAGTTTTTCGTGGCTCTGGTAATAGGCTATGTGTTGTGAATGGTGGGTTATTCTATATAGGATTATTTTTTAATAACGATCTTTTAATGGAGCAGCTTTTAATTTTGGATGCGGTTTGGACACATTGTGTGAGTTTAATTTAATTTGGTTTAATTTAACTTAATTTGACACCTGTTTCGCAAATAGTACTATATTAATTCAAATATTTTTAAATAGTATCCAGTAATATACCAAATATTGATATACAGTATACCATGGTACTCAATTGTTACTTTAATCATGTACCATGGTATTTACATGGTACCTAAGGCTAATATGACCCATATACGGGTGCATATTTGTTTCTTGGTTATTGTTGAAGAGTGCTGCAATTTTTAGGCATTTTGTCACAATTTAAGACAACATTTCTTGATTTCTTTTACATAAACGCATTATACAAACTACAAAAAGCACGTTGGTTCACTGTAAAGAGTCTTGGGTTCTGAACTAGTGCCCTGTTTTGAATTTTTCCACTCGTAACAGGTACTGTAGGCCTAAACCATTTGCCTTTGTGTACCATCAGCTGGCTAGCCAATAAACTTCCAAACAAAAAAAAATTTGCTTCTATATCTTTATATAATTTCATATTTTTGAATCTTTGAGACATTTTTTATAATAAAAAAGTACAAAGTGAAAGATGATTGTTAATTGTTGATTTTTTTTTATTCCAAATGAATTCTACAAATATTTCTTTAAATGGGGGTTTGGATTGCTCTGCACTTTAATTTGTGGTACAATCAGATGGAAGTTTTTCCTGCTGTCAATGGTTTTCATAATGTGATGATGAGGGCCTGACCTGCACTGCTCTCATAGCTTTGAATGTTCATTTGTCTAACATATTGGGACACGTGAGGAGGCGTCTGTTTTTCCATCCTCTCTCTGGAGAAGGAGTCTGGGAGAAGGACTCTGGGAGAAGGAGTCTGGGAGAAGGAGTCTGGGAGTGTCTCTGTGCTGTTAACACGGATCTTTTTCCCAGACTGAACTATCAATTATTTACAAGGCAACTCGCTCATAAAGCGCACAAGAAATGCCAGAGTCTGAAACGACACTGCAGGCCGTGGAAAGGTCAACTCATCTGTGTTGTATTAATAATAGCCTCTATGTGACCGGTGGCTGTGGGGAGTTATCTAGGATGTCACCAACATATGTGTGCCCCCCCCCCTCACTAAAGACAGCAGCCTTAGCAACACGCCGGACGATCTCATACGTCAACTCCATATGTGATGTCAATATGAGACAAAATCGTTCGTTTATTTTCAGCTTTTTATTTTCGGAGTTTGTCTCTGGGTAGTTTAGATGTTTTTGGATTTCCCAGCTAACAATTCGTAGGTTGGAAGAATGTTTCCCCTACGTTTCCGTTACGTAACAAAAACATTAAAAATGGAATTTTGAATGTTCTAGGGACATTCTAAACATCCAGTGTTTTAGACGTTGTATAATATATATATATATATATATATATATATAACTGAGAGAACTTTGTAGAGAATGTTAGACAACGTTCTCAGAACGTTCTCTCGTTCCCCGTCAGTCGTGTTGTTTGTACTGCTATGACCATGATCACATCCACATGTTCCAGCAGTCGAGGTGAGGAATTAGCACACGTTCTGAATAGCTCTTTGTTGAAATCTTGTTTCACTCTTCTAAGCACTGATTCTGCTGCCCAGATCTGGCACAACTCTAGATTCTTCAAATAGCTTTTCAAGAACTTGCGTATTACAGGTGGGGGAGAGACAGGTTGATATGTCAGCAGAGACCTGTAGATACATTATACTGAAATCCAGGTCACCATACCATAAAATGATTCTTTATTGGTTAGTTTATAGTTGTTTATTGTTTTTTAAGAAAACCTGCACAGTAAAAGAACAATAAAATGTTATCGCTGTAGTTGTGATAGCTTTGTGATTTATTACATTATAATGTCACAATCTTGTACGCACTAATTTCTCGTTTATTCACACTGGACTTTGGTGCTTTGTGTTAGTTGGATTTTGGTCGAATAGAAAGAATTGCATGTACATTGACCTAATGCTACAGTCATTTATATCCATTGATAATCCTCTTACAGACTTTCTCTGTAAGGAATCCGATTTACCCTTCTGATTACATTAATGTAAAAGTTATGAACCAAAATATGTTCAAAAAGTGTAAAAACCAAAATATTGATTATTGGAATAAGATATTTATGTATATTTTTAATACCTTTATACTTATATTTATTTTAATCCAGTTCAGTGTGGACTAAAGGTGTTGTGACTGTCTTTTATATATAATGTAGGATATATACTGTAAGTAAACGTAAGTATCCTGTTCTGGCATATTTGACACGCTTAAACCAACTATGTTTCATTTGTCAGAAGTGTTGGTTTAGGAAAATACTGTTTAAGGAAAGTATAGTCCTAGTCATATATCAAATCATATGACACATACAGTGTAATGGAAACCCCTTCTGTCTGTCTCTCCGTCTGTCTCTCCATCTGTCTCTCTCTCAGGTGCCCTACACAGCTGTCCAGATGGGTTGCAGTTGCTGTCGAATGATAAAAAGGTAAGAGATAATATCAGAGAGTTGTAGAGATGATTTCTCAGCTAACAGTTTTAGGTTGTAGGAACATTTTCCTAATGTGTCAGTGTAACAAAAAATACAATTTTATTATAAAAGTTATAGGAACGTTCAGAACGTCCAGTTTTTAAGATGTTATATTAACATTGTTGCTTGGTTATAATAACGTTATTTATTTTTTAAATTCTATAGCGTTTCAAAAACGTTCTACTTACAACTTAAAAATAACATTTTTGATATACATTATATGTAAGGTTTAACTAACGTTACTGCAAAATCTTTAAGAGAACTTTTAGAGAATGGAAGCCAATGTTCTGAGAACGTTCCCTGTTATTCAGGGTTGTTCAGAAGTGTTCTCTTCTGATAGGCTGGAACAGTATATTTCTCATGTAATGACTAATGTTTAACAGTTCAGTCAGACTGAGGGGTCATGCTGTGTGCCATCACAGGCTGACCTGAGATCAGTTTGCTGTTTAAACAGTGTGTCAGTATGCCAGCAGTGATCTGGCCTCTGTTCATTCTTTTTGGCTTTGCAGAATGTATGTCGGAGTTTTGATGCAGGGAATGTATTTCTCAGTTAATATTAATATACACTACATTTATTACAGCACAGTTTTTACACTCGCGCTGCCCTTTCACAGCTCAGAATGTCACGTTTCTGAGCTTAGCCGGAGCTGCAGGAGTTGGCTCATGCAAATTCCGCAAACATTTAACCTCTGTGTGTTTGGACAGGCCTTTTGTCAAATCATGTAGATTTTGCATACCAGGCACTGACAGGTATGTACTTCACTGGTGATCAGAAAGTGCAACTTCACAGTAAGGCCACATGCTAGTAAGGCCACATGCTAGTAAGGCCACATGCTAGTAAGGCCGCATGCTAGTAAGGCCGCATGCTAGTAAGGCCACATGCTAGTAAGGCCGCATGCTAGTAAGGCCACATGCTAGTAGAAGATGCATCTTCAGCATAGCTGCAGCCCAAAAGCATTCGTTTTTATTTTGTTGCAACGATTACTAGGCGAAAAGATCATGTTGCTTCATAGTGTGTATTGTTTTATAGAGCTAATGTTTATGAAGGATAATATTTCACTACTTCTCAGTCCTTGAGGCAGAATAAAACATTCAAATTCCTCCCCGAAACTGTTAAGCTAAAGTAAATTTCAGTTGAGACAGCTGGTCAAATTGGTCTTGTGTTCATAAACAGAAAGCAGTATAATGAAGAAATTTGGGCTGCTCGATTATGACAGAAATTATAATCAATATTGAGATCTCGATTATTTATCAGCCCCACAATAAATACAGAAAATGTTTGTAATGTGAAGATGCAAAGTCAAGCAGATGTGCCTGGAACATGTTTTCAGGTTGACATTGGCCGTGTGACCTGCATCTCTAGGTGGATAAAAGGTGTGAGACGCAGGGAACACTCAGCAGGAAGAGTCTGACACAAATACAACAGCCTTCTGTTGACTGACACACACGCGCATTGGGTTTTCATAGATGTAACAGCTTTTATGCTGTAAAAACTGTGTGTTCTATTCCCCTACACTAACCCTACCTCTAATCTTTTCCATAGCAGAAAACTTTATGCATTTTTAGATTTTCAAAAGGATTTTTCACATGGGGACCTAAAAATGCCCCCACTAGGTCAAAATTTAATGGTATTACTAAACTTGAGGGAACATTTTGTCCCCATGAATACCAGGACCACACACACACACATTCCTGTCTTCCATTCTCCTGTTCCTTCGGACTTTTTCCTGCTTTAGTTCTACATGTTTACTGTGTTGTGAGTTTTAAATATGGAGATGGAAATACTGTGTTATGTCATTCTGTTTTAAAACACACTTTAAAAAAGAGAGCGGACACAATGTGAACACTTATACACCTGTAGGTTTTTCAAATCTGTGGATCTGTGTTTCCGTCAGTAAGGGTGTTTGCCTGCGCCATGCAAATTTTAGGTTCAGTCAAATCCACTGGGCTGCATCCAGAAACGTCATGAACATTCATGCATTTTGTATGTGATGGTGAGGATAACAACCAGTGTGTTTCTATAGATGAAGATTTAGTGAAAGGCATGATGGTTCCTGTAGCTCAACAGGTAGAGAGTGGTGCTAGCAGTGGCAAGGTCATGAGTTTGATACCCATGGAAATCATGTACTGATGTATAGTGTAAGTCAAATGCAGTGTATGTTGTTTTAAAGACATACATGTAAAGATCAACCATCACTGGAGATCTATAAAATTGAAAATGTTTCTGTCTGTATATATTATCTGTCTGACTATTGGCACAGAGTTGTTTAACCCACAGGTATCTCACCAGTTTTTAAACCAAACCAGTTCAGCTGTTTTTAAATGTGTGCTTTTTGTATTGGCTTTAATGTGCATTTGTAATGTGCATTTCTCTCCTCAATCCTCCTTGTGTTTTAGTTACATCTATGACCCCTCCGTTCCTGTCGACGTTCCCGGTCGGAAGCTTGACCCCACCAGCAGCTCTCTGTATCAGTCTCACAAATTCCCAGATGAGACCGATCACAACCACAAAAAGCAGGGCTTCCACAACCTGGGTTACAGCACCCACCCCAGCCCTACCAAACTCGACATAGACAACAACCACATAAACCGTCTCCATGCTAATGTCTCAGACGAGCGGGTCCGATCGGGCCCACCGGAGCGTGATTCCAGCCGATACATCCTCCGGCCCGAGGATGATGGGATGCCCATCAAAGAGGCCCCCACCTTACGTGATGACCCAGCTGGACATGACGAACCAATGCTGGGAACAGAACCGATCAAGCGGGAGGAGAGATTCCGAGACTCGGGTCTGGGTGGTGGGGGGATATCGGAGGGGACAGAGGGACCGGACGGATATCCATACGGACAAGAGGAGGAATATGAGGAAATGAGACGCAGGGCAGCCGGAACTCCAGACACGGGCGATGAGGAGAGCATGCTCTCTGTGGATATACACACAAGCAGTACGAGTCTCTCCTCAGCGGACACCAAGCTGGTTATAGAGGACAGAGAGGAAAAAGATCCGTCATTTATGAAAGAAGAGCAGGAAACGGAGAAAGAGAACGATCAGATGAGCGTCACAGACTCAATGGTAGCGGAGGCCTTGGCTGCCCTGGACGCGGCAACTGCAGGAGAGGATTATGAGTGACGGGCGGGTGAGAGAGGGCGAGTTACTGCTCAGGGTAGATATGGAACATTTCCATACTTGCTCCCTCACGCCCTGCACATTTGAATATAGCCAAAAGAGGAGCTCTCATCAAGTGAAGCTTTCCTACAGTCTATCTGTAGGCATTTATTTTGACCGGTTTAAAGGAAATCAAATGGAGACTACAGAAGTTGCCTCTCGTTTGCACAACAGAAATCAACGCCTTAATAGACTGCACACTCGCTCAGAAATGAAGGTCACGTGTGAACGTTTTGTCCTGTGATTCAGTGGATAAACTCTCGAATGTGACGCAGCCAATTACTGTTCCTTGATTTTCCTTAGGACTGTTTTATACACACATTTAAATTCACTATAATAATGAAATAAGCTCTATTTCTCATCGTCAGATATTCATTCAGCTCCACTGTGTGATAGCAGTTTCTCTTAATGCCTGTGAGACAGTGGAGACAATTCGATTAAAGCTCTGCTTTTGTTTTCATACATTTCCTGTACAAAGACATATTGAAAATAAGTCCGTTTCCCGGTGATGGGTTTCTCTGTACTTAACTGTTGTACTTTTAGAGATATTTTATGATGATCAAACATTTGTTTTTAATAGACTGAAATCAGTACGACAGATCAACAGGTCAGTTCACTGTTACACTATAAATACATCATCAGTACAATCACGAAGGTTTAGGAAGACATCATAGCTTTATTGTACGGGTCATATTTCACTCCAACACGAGAAATAAGAAAATATATTTTTGCAAAAAGACTATTTTTTTTTTTAAGTAATTTTTAAAATGACTGGAGTAAATTTGTGAGTTAAAAAGCATTTATTGAGAGAATCACAACATATATCTAAAATTATAAATAATTAGAATGTAAATATTTATATACTATTAATTGGAAGGGGATCTGGCATCATAGAGGGGAAATGCTTGTAATGTCACAATACAATTTTTTTTTAGGGTTTAAAAATTTGTGAAAAATTTTTTTTATGGAAAATATATGCATGTCTTTTGAATATGAAATATGACCCGGGTTTAATGAGATTCAGCCTGTATATTTGTTTTCCTGGTGGGGTTCCTGGTTCCATTAGGATTGAAAAATGGAATAGTGCTTTCGGCGCGTTGAGCGAGGGGTTCGGCGCGTTGAGCGAGGGTTCGGCGCGTTGAGCGAGGGTTCGGCGCGTTGAGCCAGGGTTCGGCACGTTGAGGAATCAGGCCAATGAAGTAGTTAGACCACTATGCACACATATTAATTATAATCTAAATTAATTCTGCTTAACTATCTGAGGCCTGATGAAAAGGAACCCAACCATGCTCACTAAATAAAGAACACCATATTTTTCACATCACTATACATCAGTGAAGAAATATGAACATTTCTCAATAAAATGAATGTAACTCCCTACCTACCAGAATTTGTACCTTTATGAGGGTCATTGCATAATGGAGTATTTCCAAATGTTTTATGAAGTATATATGTATTTTTATGTTGTTAAAAATCATTTCTTTTAAACTCGTCAGTGAGATTAAATATATTTACAATGTACAATAACAGTAAAACTTCATTTTTTCATTTCCATTCTTTTTGTCTTTAACTACCAGAAAACAGCTGAGAGTTGTCACATGAACCAGGGGTAAAATAAAAACAATGTAGTTGATCATAAGACTTGTGATGCAATCTGTTGTTATTTATGTCTCGTGGACAACAATGCCACAGGGCCCTCTTATATAACCCAATATTTTCTCCCTCCAGTCTTAACCCAATGGTAAGATTTATCCTGACAAGTGTGTGTGTGTGTTTGTGTGTGTGTTTGGCAACACAACAACAACACAGTGTGTTTGTAAATATATATGAGCTCTACATTGTGCTGAATACACTCATGAAATGCAAAACTAGAAAATGTTTCTTTTCTGAACAGGCCTGATGTGATAGAAAACATTAAAACATGATTATGACAAAGATTATGAATCTTTCTAATTTCTGGTGATGCCTTTAATGGCTTTGAGGGTGAAAATAAGCCATATTTGACTGAATATATTATGCCACATAAAACCATTAAATTATATTTTGAATGCAGGAAATAATCACTACACTCGCACTCCATCTTTGTCAGTTTATCGTTTTGCATCTCATCTCTCCATCATTAGTTCTTGTGCTGTGTGTTGTTATTGTCAGGCAAACGCTGACCATTGAAAATTCATTTTTTTTCCAAGTTGTTCTGATCATCAGTCGTTGATACTTCAACAAATTTTTAACCAACAGTCTTGTGTTAAAAATACTCTGTGATTTTGTACTCAGCAGTCAGAAAGGGCTTACCAATGTCTGGCCAAACTATCACATCATTATTTAGGTGAAAAGAGAAAGAGGAGGCTAATTATGCATCTGTTTTGACTGACACGTAACAGTGTGGTATCACATGATTTGTTGATGGCAGTGTCTACCATCATGTGGGTGACTGTGGCTCAAATCAGAGCACTGACAACAGGGGCCAGAAAGACGGAACAAATGACAGGAATAGACAGGAACAGCTACATATTAACATTCACACAAGTTGAGAGTTAGTACGTATCTATAAGGTTGTAGGTTTTAGTTATGCTGGAGGATTGGCAGGCTTGATTATGATGCGACAGAAATCATTAGTTTACCAATAGTGTGTATATATTGAGAGAGTGATCAATAAAATTAACATAAGCAATTAAATGTTTACACAATTCCAAGCTATGGAAGTTGCACTGTTTTTGTCTTCTCAAACGTGGAATCTTTTAGTATGAGTTTTCAGTTTTAGAATGACTGAACGGTAACATTTTTGAAAGGACAGAATAATTATACCAGGCATTAAAAGTTAAAAACACCATTTTACATCATTAGTGTGTTCATTTTTTAAACCTAGATTTGAATTCTAAAGTTCCTTTTAAAGCCAAACCCAAGGAGATCCATAATATAGAAAGATCCAGGCCCAGTTATTCTATAAACAAGAACAAGTACTATAAACAAGTAAACAAGAACATGCAAAAACAAATTGCTGACATTAAACCTTTTGAATAAGACTGCAACAGAGTCGAAGAGCATTCATCTCTCTTTAAAGCCTGTGTGGGCTGGAATTAATGATTTACTAATCCCAAAACATATCCAAACTAATAATACTCTACAGCTGGTTAACCATTTATATGCTCCAAACACACGCTTACTGCAAATTCTTGCTGCTTAATGATAGTTGGTTCCTAGAAATATCCTGATGCATGAAATGCAAATACACTCGTCAACTCACATAATGCATGTAATTCATTAAGGTCACATACTGAATATTTCAGAGATGAGAATGATAGAACTGTAAGGTCAGAGTTTTGGAAAGGGTTCAGATCTAAGGTCATTAGTTCCACTCCAGTCGCTTATTAACCGACACGTGCTGTTGTTTAACCTTCTGAAAATGGACTACAGATCCTACAGCTCCTTATACCCGATTATGGATGAAGACTGAAGGTTTGTTGGAAGGACATCCAGAAGATACACTGCAGAAACGTTTCCAGGAATTCTCATTATTACCTTTAAACTGCACTGAACAGATTTCAAGAAAGGTCATTGTAACAAATGTACGAGAACATCGAGTGCAGAAACCAAGTTCTGATCTGTGTTGACAATGTTTTGAGGTAACAGAAGCAAGCTAAACAATCAGTCAAACTTGTGTTTAATCTTTTTAATGTATAAATTCCGCATACAAAAAAAAATCAGCAAAATAACAATACATTCTCCTCTGAGGCATACTTTTTAAACAACTCTGTATAAACCTTTGCCAGCGTTCCAATTTTACACACATTTGTACATGTTTTTTATATTTGTGTTAAATTTATTTCCCAAGTACCTATTCATGAGGCAATCGCTAATAAAAATATCCCTATACAGTTAAGATATTACAGTCCAAATTTTGTACAGAGAATATTTCAGTCCGAATTCCTTCAAATCACATTTAAATAGCATGGCTTGGAAAAACTGTTGAAATTAATAACACAAGAAGGACTTGGAAGTGCTGGTAAGAAAACAGAACCCATTACAGGCATTTAATAGGTTTACCTGAAAAACTTCATGTAAACCTTAAAAACAAAATTAATGGCACAACATCAAAATCATTAATAAAAGGCAAAATACAATTTCAAATATATATTTATTGGACATTTGTTTTGGTTAAAACGCTCAGTTCCCAGTCCCCACAGCTACTAAAATTCACTTATTTTTGGCATCTTTGCCTATACTTGGCACTAAAGCAAAGACACTTTTAAGCTTTTTGTATGAGGTACCATATATTGTTTTTAGCTACGTTATATTAATAGTAAGTATAGTGAAGGAAATTGTCTTATCTAGTTTATACTTTAGGCATATATTCTTAAGTGCGCATCTGGAGTGATTAAAACGCATGCAAGCTACAACATTGCTTTTCCGTGATCGTAATAAATGAAAAATGCTTTACAATCCCGAACCGTTAAGAGTTTGGCAGGGTAGTGAAATGGGACATCACAGTGACCTGATCCAGACCAGTTAAGACATCACAGAACAAACCTCCATCAACTGAAGCTGATAAACTAATATATTAAACATGCAAGTTCTAATGTACGCAAAAATGTTACTTGACAATATAAAACCAAAGTGAAAAGGTGAGGGGAGCAAGTGTAATCAGTGGCTGGTTAAGGTAAAAAAAAAACTATTTGGTCTGAATTGTAACCAGAGAGAGATTTCATGGCTCTGTTTATCACAGCTTGCAAAAAAAACCAAAAACACTCTTCCCACTTTCTGGAAGTATCCTAGAGAGGCACATGACGAAGATACCCGACTACAGCGCCTGGCTGGATTAACCATTGACACTCTTTAGTCACTGATAATGAGAGTATGTTTGTGAAATGTGGGTTGTCATGGTGACGGGTTAACGTATGCAAAATGGCTTCTGCTTGCTTTTCGCAATCGAGACATCAAACATCAGACCGGAGGTTTCACAGCGTTTCCCATCATCCAGCTTTACTCCTCCATTATCGTGTCTATTATACTTTGAAGCATTTTTCCTCCCTAAACATATTTGGAAGTGCGACTTCTGGATTAAAATCTTTTTAAAATGTTGCTTAGAAGCTGTCAGACTTTACAGATGTCACTTTGGATTGGTCCCCTTCACCTGAAGACAAAGAAACAAGAATTAAATCATATTAAATAATAATAATAATATATACAATAAAATAATACTAGATAAAACTATAAACCCATGGCTAGTTTGATTAACATTGATCTATTATTACATGGCACTCTGGAAAACTTGATTCTGATTGACCAGTCGCAACATTCCAACATGTTATTTCTGGATAACAACTGCCTACACAGGGTCATCCGGGTACTGCGAGTTATCTTGACCTTACAAATAATTTACTTAATAAATTAAATAAATAAATTATATTTAATAAATTAAATATAAATATGCCTAATTATTCAAATATTAAGATTATATTTACAAATGATTAACCCAATCGCATATTCGCCTTGTTTCAGCATCATGTCTTGGCTTAAAGCAGAAACGTTTTTTATTGCGAAATGTTTGTATTCGTTACAAACGAGCTAATAACATATTTCAAATCAGGTTTTTTTAGTACAATAATTTACTCATGTGATAATTAGGTGTAAGCCAGCCAGGGTCCTGATCACTTGGTCTCGGATTATTCAGGGTAACAATCCGCTGGCTGTATATTATCCCTTATGAAACTATAATAATTAAACACACTGCATTAGGAATTAACATAGAAGCTTTGCTGACACACTAACACCTGCTCACCTGTGACTCTGCACCTGTGCTGTTGTTAGGGGGCTCAGTGGTAGCAGGGGATGGGGGGACACTCCCATTGGGCTCAGTGATCAGCAACGTTCGCCTTTCACGGGCCAATTTAGGGTCACACTTTGTCACCCGGAATCTGGAGAACAATATATATCAGTGAAGTTACCCGAAAACAGTTTTACAGGTGTTTTTACTTTCGTGCTCCTGCCACCTAACACTAAAAACAACAATAATAATAATAATAATAATAATAATAATAATATACACCTGCTCATAGATACACACATAAATACACAATGAAATATACAAGACAGATGGACATTAATGTCTGAATGTCAAAACAATGTTGACATTGTCCATCAATCAAACGCATACACATACATTGTATTGATACACGCACATCCGGACACACGCATATACGTGGAAATCAGTTTGAAACAGCTGTGTGTAACTAATACTTAAACATCATTCATCAGGCACAGACATGACTATGAGACTATGAGAACGGAAAATAAAGGCCACAAAAAAACAAAGCACAAACAACACGTGCACACACACACACACACACACACACACACACACACACGTGCACATGCAAACAAAACATCCATTCCAGTCTAACCAGTCAAATCGAATCCATTTACATACACTAGGAATTCTCTAAAACATTTTCATAGCCATCTTTGTGGGCACGATGAGTAAACTAGTAGGTCTTAAAGGAGCCCTGCATAATTAGGGTCATCCATCAGGTGTATTTTCTATGGGGTGTTCTCATAGGGTGAGTGAAATCCTGCATATATGTACATGACACATGACACAAACCTGCCCACAGACAACACTGTGACTTCCCCCACGTGACTGCGTCTGTCCAGTCTCTTGCTGGACGAGCGCCTCATGAGGGGCCATTTCTTCTGGTTGCAACGGTGGCAGATGTTTTTATTTTCACTGACTCCTCCGATGGTGTGCAGGTGGTTGCAGGTGTGCTTGGCTGCGCTGGGCGTGAACCCTGGCAGTGCCGGACTCTCCGGGCTATTAGGTGTGTTTGGAGAGGTGGGCGTCACTGGGGCACTGTAGAACATTACACACGAACATAAAAACAACAGCGACATTAGATCCAGGAAGTGTGGATGGTACTGATACTACAGAAAACCACCACATCATGCGCAGAGTATGCAAATCATCTGTATGCAAACATGAAACATTTGGAGGACTAACACCTGGTCAAGTTTGCAATAGACAACAGCGCAGTGCTGGGTGATGTATCCCATAATGCAATGCGCTTCATTTGACCTTGCGAGCCTAGTACTCCCTTCGGAACACAGCCAATAGTTTTTCCCCAATTATGCTTTACAAACACTCCTATAGATTTTCCCTCCTATAGATTTTAAGTATAAACCTTTAACCTCTATGCCAAAGTTGCTATGCTGGCTTAAGCAGCTCCATAGAGCAATACTGGTTTAACCAACGTTGTGATTTGGGGGCGGGACTACCATCTGGCTAACCAATGGCAGACTGGGACATACAAAAAACCCGTTTCAAAACGATTTCCACTTGGTGAAGCTAGTGGTGCAGAAATGACACATTTCACCTTTAACGTGTACTGTTTTCCCTAAAAAAAAAGTGGAACTGCAAAAGTGGAGCAGCTGCTTTCAGACAGGCTCTCTCTCGCTCTCTCCTTTATCTACTCCTCTCTCTTTCTCCCTGTTTATTTTGTCCTTTCACTCTGCCAACTAGAAAAATGGGGGAAATGCTTTAGTCATTTTCTTATCTGCCTTCATTAGACTGCAGGACGGTGTGTGTGTGTGTGTGTGTGTGTGTGTGTGTGTGTCTCACTCGCGAGGTGGAGGCAATGCAGGACAGAGTTGTTACCTGAACTGCCACCTGCGAGAGGAATGATGAAGTGAACAGAAGAAGAGGAGGATCACTGTACTGTGAGTGCACTCAGCTGTGTGTTGGGCAACGGAGAGCCACAACTATCCAGTGTGAAAGTGGTTAGCTTGAACATACATACATTTAGCTAAAATGGCCACATCCACTTAATTCAATCATACCTAAACAATTGGTCAAGGTTTGTGCTACAATACTGTACTGTCTTGTACAGTCTTGTATAATACTGGAAAAGGTGGTAAACGTCATGGTTCAAGATTTTATTCACATAATTATGAAAACTGAATTATATTTTGGCATTTTAATAATAACTGTGATATTATACAATTTTAGAAAATGAAATTGTTTTGTTTCCAACTAATGTTTATATGATTTTGTGAATTAATCAGTAATGAGTCATAGTAGTTTTTAATTAGTAATAAAAGTGGTTGAAAACAACCAGATTTTGATTTTACTTACAAATGTAAGCCAGCAATTGAACCTAAGTTTTAAATTTTAGTAGGTACATTTTTTCTATTTAAAAATGGCTTATTTTGTAATATTAAGCCATTTAAAAATGCCAAGCCCCACCCTTCCCAACACAAGCCCCGCCCAAGACTCCTCCCCCACATGGAAGCCCTGTTGTCCCACTAATTGCTCTTTTGGCTCTGGGCCCAGCAGCCTGTCTGGTGAATAGACGACACAGGAGCTCTGCAGAATACCCAATCACACTTCACTCCGAGCACTATTCCTCTTTACGGTATTACCCACTAATTTAACAAGAGTAATTACCCCATCCATGGCTTCCTTTTCCCAACCTCCCTCACAGCTTCTAATCACCCTATCCAGGGCTCCTCTTGTTCCCTCAAACCCTCTGATTGCTCTCAACCTCGCACCTTACCTTCCCTAGCCTAGCCTCCGTTTTACTACAAACCTCTCTCGCTCTCATTGCACACGGTGTGCGAGACTCAAGCAGAGTGACCTCATTGTTCAACCCAAATCTGTTACCCACACAAATGCTCAGGCAGACCGAGAAACACACACCACCCACATTACATCAAAGGAGGACATAAGGAGACAAGGAAAGATTGGGGACTGGTGTGCAAAATGTATATTATACAGTGGGATATGCTTAAAGCTGCAATCTGTAACTTTCGCCTCTCTGTCGCCATCTCTGTATGAAACATACAATTGCAGCGTACTTTACGTACTTTTCATTACTTGCGTTGAAGTCAAAGGAAGCAAAACTGACAATTATACATTGGGGTATGGGGACCGCTGATCTACTATGCATTTGCTGATTTTGATTCATATTCTTTTGCATTTAACAATGCAGTAATAATAATACAACTTACAAATAATATTGCAACAGTAAAAACACACTCTTTAAAATAAACATTTTAAATGAAGCTAATATCTTACGTTATAAACCACAGATGTAGCATTTAAAACCAGGTGAAACCGTCCATATGTAATGCTGAAATACACCTGTGGTTATTCTGCAAGGGCACCCACGTGAAGATAGAGTATCATCATTATCTGCATTCTTTTATCTGGGTGAAAACCACCTCTCCACCCAGACTCATATTCCATATCCTCAGGACCAAAGACTCTTCTGTATATACGGGATATGGCATTTTAACAGTCTGGCTTCCTGGATCTAATTCTGGCTCGCAGCCCTGTCAGTGATTTATGCTTTTGTGCTTCATGGTGATTTCCCCACGATGTGTCATGTGAAACAGACAGAACCACTTCAATACCTCGCCTTCAATCTGTCCCGTGCTGCAGGCTTTATTGGAGACGGGACAGTGCCATCTTTTGGAGGGACGCGGTACTGCTTTGAAAAAACACCCGAGTTTTTTGAACCATGAAACCTTTTCATAACACCACACTGCCCTCCAGCCCAACCCACGTGTTCGCATTGTGTTTGGTTTAATCGTGCAAACTGACATTCAGTTATAAGCACCCAGTCTTGGATCTTAATCTTTTGCTTTAAATAAAATGCAGAAACGCTGGTTGGTTTCATCCGTGGCTTAAAACTCTTTACTAAACCATTTTTTAAAAAGGTTTATGGATGTAATGAACAAAAAACATTTTCTGAATCCAGGCCATTGGAAAAATGAGTGGTGGCTATCGTTTGTTAAAAAAATCTTACTGTGAAACCCGTTTCAAAAAACTTCCACAGACCTCCTGGCCGTTTGCAAGAGCCCAATTGGAGAAACGCTGAAATTTTACTCTGAAACTTCAGCTTGTAACAGAGTATGTTTTAATAGACTTATATCATGGAATTTGTCATTCCTTTATTCACATCTGATACACATTAATTTCAGTGGATCCATAAATACAAATCGCATAAATGAAGAATTATAAACAAACTATACCAAAACCACCTATACCAGGAGACATATAAGAGGCATATAGAAGGACATAAAGAAATGTATAAGGTCTTACCCCTCTGAGTCTATACTGTCTTGAATCATGGCATTGAGAGCATCAGAGTTAGCTGGGGAGAGAAAGCGAGAGAGAGAGAGACAGGGTTTATTAAATGACTTCTTAAATTAGCACTGAAGGAAAAGAGTGCACAGACACAGAGCTGTTTTACGGAAAGTCTTTTGCCTATTAAAAGCAGCTGGCGCTCTTCTGATGGAAGCAAACAGAACAGAACAGAACTCGCAATTACAGCAGATACAGAGTAGCCTCAGGCCATTAATCTTCACTTTACAAGTATTCTTCTTGGAAAACACCCTTAAAGCCTGATCTTAGATCAGCTAGACATGAAAATGGCATTGCTGGAATATAATAAAGTTGGGTAGAATCATGTTTAAGCAGACGTATTACAGTCTAATACAGGCACAAGAGACTAGACAGTGTAATACAGGCACAAGAGAAAGAGGAAACGGAGATGCCAGCGAACCATAAAATGTCTCCATATTTTCAGAGACTAGCAAGTGAATTGCACAACCTCTGGCAGTGACTTGCATTTCACAGAACGTAATGTTTCTTCCGTTTGTTCAGGAAAACATCTCACTCTTGTGCAAAACACTGACCGCTACATAGATGTGCTAAAGCGCCAATTCATTACATGTCCACAAATCAGCCTGTTTCAATGTGAGGCTATTTAAGTTTAAATAAAGCACCTTTGTCCTTCTTTGTGGTCAGTTTATCCCTTTTATTAAAATTGTACATTTACGTGTGGTTGTAAAGACAGTATCCTCAGCAATGCTAAAGTTTAAATCGAGAGACAGGCGGACAGCGCCATCTGCAGGCCAGGCGCCACCAAGAAATTACAGCGAACAACCAGGTTACTGTTTTCCAAGCCTTGAATATCACGTGACCTGATTCATCAATTCTACGCACTAAAATAATACAACTATCCCATCTTAAGTAAACTTTACGTTCTTATAACCAAGCAATAATCTTAACACAACGTCTAAACAACTGGATGTTTTATATGTTCCTAGAACTTTCAAAATAATATTTTTAATGTTTTTGTTACTTAATGGAAACGTTACAGAAACGTTATTACAACCTAAAATTGTTAGCTGGGACACATGATGGTGAAGGTCAAATGTGTTTTAAATGCTTATTTAGCACTGCCTGGATTTATAAATGTGGGGTTTCAGATCACTTTAACATCAGCAAAAATATTTAACATGTGATTTACATGTGATTAAACAGTTTAAACATAAGCTTTTAAATGCAAAACATCTAGAAAACTCTGGCGCTCTTAATTACTCAATAGCTTTAAGCAAACAGATACTCTGTGCATAAGCATACAAGAGAAAATGTAATCTGGATAACTAATCATGAGACATTGGATATCTATAGTTCTGGACTGTGGACATTTTGCAGTCATTTATTAATAAATGCACTAATAAACTTATTTAGCGGAAGAAAATATACATACGTTTTCATACTGCAATGGGAGATGACTCAAAAGATGTACAGTGAAAAAGATCACATTTACATGTGATTGAACTATTAAAACATTTTCATAAGCATTGAAAAACCTCTTGGGGGATAACCGAAAGATTAGTTTGAATAAACTAGGCAAAATACAACCAAAATTATCATCCCTAGCTGTGTTTTATATTATTTCATTAAATATTTATCACACTGTCGTCTGATGTGACCTCATTAAGCTTCGCTGTTCTGAGGTCAGCTGAGGTTTGCTCATGTTCCATTACAATCAACACACTGCAGCATGTGCCTAACTGAAGAACACACCTCCTTCACCTCAGAATATACAAACCCATAAAGACACAAAGTCAATTCTATAATTCTATATAATATCCTGAACTTATCCAGACAAGGGTCTGTGAAACTGCCCCTCTGACCATTTTAAGACGGATATGAATAATCTAGTAAACCACCATTACATTTCATGAGAACAAATCCCAAGTATCCCATGAGAAAATAGTTATTCATAAAACAATGTTAATTCAAACATTCACTCGTGCTTACCTTCATTTTTCATGATGTAGTGAACGATTTGCCCTACTGTGTCAGAGTTGCCCTCACTAAAGGTGTCATTCAGGTCTGAGGGGGGAGAGAGAGAGATTGTTTAATATAGGTGTTGCACCTAGATATGTTAGACATAAACCTAAATATATTGAAAACAAATCCAGTATGACGTGACATTTAATGTTCAATTTTATATTGCAATTTGTCTGGCTAACCTTATTTTTGTGCGAAAAGGTGTTTGAAAAAGTGTGAAATGACTGCATCACAAAAACTGCCAACTGTTAGCATGCTGGTGGCAACAATATTTTGCTGACAATATAAAACAATATTGATATGAAACAATAACATTTACAATACAAACAATAAACACATCTATTAACTTCAGACTTTGAAGGACCTTATAAAAACATGGGGCCTGGAGATGGAAGGGTGTTTCTGAAAATCTAGTTTAATAGTTTGAGCTCAGAATAGGCTGTTACAGTAAACACACACACACACACACACACACACACCCATGTCCTTCCTGAAGTCATGGACCCCTGCAGTAAAGGCCAGACTTCCTGTGTTAAATCTGCTCTCACAGTTGGGGAACAACACCGGGAAATATACAGTAGACTTATGGGATCATGTCTGTTGAGCGGTTTCAGACAGTTTGTGATTTACATCACAAACATGTGATTTACATGTGATTGAACAGTTAAAACATTTTCATAAGCTTTAAAAAAACCTCTTGGGGGATAATTCAAAGATGACTTTGAATAAACTAGGCAAAATACAACCAAAATTATCATCCCTAGTTGTGTTTTATATTATTTCATAATAGCAGCAGTTATCAATCAGCATTATTAAAATCGGTTCACCCTGTCTCTAGTAAACGGAGTACAAGACTCGGCTTGTTGGTTCTTTGGACAAAATGCTTAATTCTCTCACCGCTTTGGATAAAAGCGTCTGCAAAAAAAAAAAGAAAAAGACAGACAGAAAGAAAAAAAGAAAAAAAAGAAAGAAAAAGTAAAGAAGCTAACGGGTGTGTCAGGTTAAACAAGTTGATTTATGTAACTTCCCTAGAATCTGTACTTTGCTACGTGGACATTCCTAGAAAACTGTCCAAACAAAGCATTTACACTGTATGTTTAAATGAGTATTAATATATTGTAAAGGAAATTAAAAAAGCAATAAACACAATAAATACTTCAAGAAATGATAAGACTGCAAGAAGAGTAAGTGGGCCAGGGTTTCCTGTTAAGATGCTTCCTAGTAACCAGCATAGCAGCGACGTAAACAAAGAGTCATTACGCAAAGACAAACCCGAGTTACAACCACAACAGGCATTGCTGAGTAAGACAAATAAAAACAATACAGCACAACTTTTATACAAGCCCTGGGGTGGACCCAACAAGGTGTGTCAAGTCAACATTTCTGTCCCTGAAGGAGTTAAAAAATAAAGAAGAAAACAATAAAATGTCATTCTTTTCTCTAACATGTACGTGTGCTGTTCAAAGTATCGTTCACACAGATGAATTGAAAATAATTATCTAGTGCCGTAGATGAGGAAGAACTTTAAGAGGAACCAAGATTCAGTGGAAGGGAAAGCGCTGGCCGTACTCCAATTCAAAGTCTGACCATAAAACAATGAATTAAAGTGACTGATGTTAGTATTTACAGTAACAACACTGATGTCTGATAATAATGAAAAGATGACAAGTTTATTGTGAGACAGAGTGTGTGTGTGTGTGTGTGTGTAGGTTTGAATATACACCTGATGTCCTCACAAACACGGTAAAACATGTTAAATACTGATTTTTAAGGACACGTGAAGTGGTTCTCAATACTTTAAAGGTTCATAATCCAAATCATTTTTTGCTGTAAATCTAATAATGTCAACAGGTGTGTGTGAGGGTTGGGTACGGGGACAGTGCATTTATTGTATTAAGCCATTCATTCTATTGTAGGTCCTAACTAATAAAGCTTTTAACGTCTGTGTGTGCACATAGAAGATGAGTAGAAAGGACTAAATATCCACGTGTCCCTCTAATCCATGACTTTTCCGCACCACTTTTCCAAAACAAACAATGTCTGAAATCAAGAAAAACAAACTTGCTTCAAATTGTGCTAAATATAAACCGGCGCTTAAATCTTCCGTCCCACAAGCACTTGAGGCACCATGGAACAAGGTCATGTATGTATCTTTAAAGGCTCTTCAACTGATTGCTAAGAAGGAAGTGGTTTAAAATGATTTACTTAGTCTCAATTGGATTTTCATTTGAACCCATTTTTAAACCATAACTTCAGCAAACAATCAGGAGACAATTCATTAAAGAACCAAACAACTGCTGAACCAACATGCATTCGAAGTTCCCTTGTGCAAAGATCTCCATTAATGTGAGTGCCGTCAACAATTCACAACAACTGCAGCATAAAGTTTCATCAAGATCCAAACCAAAGCCCTCACCTCCTTTTTCTGGATCTTTTTTCACCTCATCTTCCTCTTTCTCCAAGTCCTCATCTTCCTCAGCTTCAGTTGTACAGCGGTAGCCCTTTCTCTTCAGGATGTGGCAGAT
>JAZGTI010008109.1:6080-20605 GCA_036877585.1 Botia kubotai | reverse complement strand
ACATGCCTGTAGTTCTGTTCAAGATTAAACCCGGCAATGCAATAAATGATTTTAATAAACATTAGCATGATTATAAACCCACAATGAAGTCATTTATGGAAAACAATAAAATCAAATGCAGCTCAAAATAATTTAACTGATAAACACTCGTATGACAGTTACTGATTACATATTGTAAAGATAAATGAACATCTATGTAGTGTGTATATGTGTTTTTCTGACTACTGTAAATTAGGCTAAGTGACCATTAATATATTCTGAAAGACTGCAGAAATCTTTACAATCTTTATATATTTCAGGATATGAGTGTTAATCATGTGTTAATCAGAAGCAGTGATGCGCTGTATGATAGTTTTATATGGTGGTTAAGTGTCACTGCTCATGCTAACAGTAATAGAACTACAGCTGCAGTTCTTCAGGCAAACACTAACATTACAAACCCACAAACATCTCTCTTACTTTCTCCTTCATTAAACACACATATAATTAATTGAAAGAACAAACATCATAACATTTATCAATAAATTCAGCCTTCAAAAGAGAATTTACCAAAAGTAAACAACTGATTTATTTATTCAGAAACATACAATCATCCCTTTATAAAGCAACTCACCCAACCACTTACCAAAACTCAACTTATTAAATTAACACAATCAATTATAGTGTAATTCATTTAACAGGGTTAATTGAGCAGTATTCAGTGAATTAAAGAGACAATCACTCATTCAGGTCTACATTTATACTGTATTCTCACATTAGTGTCTGTAACAATGTTTCAGTTAGAAACATCATGGCAATGATCTCAACACTCACACTTGACATTGTTTAATGTGCAGGATTCATTCAACCACACCACCTGGTGGCGCCATAGAGCTTTAGAAGACATTGAACTTCTGATGATGACAGTGGAAAATATCACAAAGACGCAGTATAACATAAACAGTTTTGGGTTTCGTGTGGCATGTACAGAAAAGTGACTCAGTGACTATTTGGAATGATTTCTAGTTATATTCTGTAGTGATTTCCATCCTCTTTAAAACATCTTACTGATGTTTAATACGAGCAGTCATTCAGTGAAGAGTCCTTCATTTCTCAGCTCCACACACCTTCAGTATCTCAAACATTCTCAGACTCACTCACATGCACACAGCATCCAAACACTCTCTCCTCATCTCTCTTCTCATCCTTTAAGGCAGGAAGATTTTTCAAGGCAACACTCTAAAGCAACATTGCATAGCTAAGGCAGCACTGAAACCCACACTGAAATCAACAGCATATGTATTCATACATTAACCTTAAATCAAATTAATAATAATTCTATGTACATCACAAACAAACACAATCAAATCAAAATACATTACAAACAAATGTATACATTGACCATTTCAGTTTGTACAGAACATAGTACAAAAAATATAACATTTGCCCAGGTGATGTACAGCAGTAATTGAACAGATTTGTACTGTCTACAGACAGTGAGGTGTTTGTAGGATGCTCTATTTAGTGTGTGCTAAATTAAAAAGCAGTTTGTATCCCACATGGAAATCAGGTCAGAACTTCAGTTAGTCGCTCCATGTGGCTAGCAGATGTACATAAAATTGTATCAACAGTTTCCAGCATTCCGTTGTGTTTGCGTGTTTGAGTTTCTACAGCTCTGAAAACACATTACACAGAATCCTCTGTAATTACACTTCCCTGAATAAAATATTTTTACACTTCGTGTCAATCATAATAAATGAAAACTGAACATAAACAGTCAAAATAAATTCTTGTGAAGCAGGAAATTAGCCCTGAACCACAGAACAGCATCGCCTTGAGTAAAACCTATAGACTATAGACTTAAAATACAGTAATTTACTTTCTCAAAAAAGACATGATGAAAACAATTAACCATAACTGAGGTGGTGCTTGCTGCTCTGTGGCTGAGAGCTGTTTAAAGGTGCCAAAAATGACATTGGTAATGTTCTTAACCATTTTTAGGGCAAATGTTTGCCTCCAGTGAAATGACAGTTAAGATTCCAGCATCCTGCTACATGTTAACCACAATCAGATGTGTGTTGTCTTCTAGTCATTATGAATGTGCTTTGTTTTCAAACACAGCTATGGATGCTGAGAGAAGATTCACTTGATTGGGTATATCATCTGTGACATCACACTTTACTACATCCAAGCCTCTGTGTCCAGGCTGGAACCCGAAGAGTATGTACACTCTCTGGAGCCCAAAGCTGGAGATCTCTGCTGGGGCTGGAGGAGATCTGCGAAGGCCTGGTGCAGAGCTTTGTGTGAGGGTTGCCGACTGGTCAAACGTGGGGATTCTGGTGGGGTCTGAAGTGGAGAAGAGTTTGCAGGAGATTGCTGACAAGGACTTCTGTATTGTACAGGGGTAGGGATGCGTGATGGGCTGTTATCAGGTCTGTTGTCGGTCCGAGGTCTTATCTGTGGTCGCAGCTTGAGCTTGTGAATGGAGGACACCCTCTCTGCCCTTTGACCCCGTTTGCCCTGGAGTACCACAGCATCATCAGCATCTCCATTAGGCTGTGGTAGAGGAGGGGTGCAAGAGCCCTCAGATGGAGGTTCACTTAGACTGAAGCACATGGAGGAGCTCTCACTGGAGGAATCCTGGTAGGAACAGTCATCTAGAGGTGGTGGAGGGGAGGAAAATGACTCTGGAAGTGGTAGGTTAGCATTTGAATCACATGGTAGGTCAGGATGATGTTCAGCTTGCGGGATGTCTCCTTCCACACAAGTCCAGTCCACCAAGTCCTGCTGGCTGTCCATTGGTACCTCCTCCAGAGGGAGATCTTTGGGGAGACACACAGACTGAAAAATGCAGCCTGGATTTGAGGCCTGTGGGAGCTCTCCTTCCTCTGTGGAGCTGGAGATGGCAGGGAGCGTACGGAGACTTCCACCACTATCAGCCCAGCCTTCTAGTTCCAGCAGCCCCCCGTTGGGAAGACCTCCATGAATCTGGCTAAGGAGAAGGGTGGGAGGGTCCTCCAGTGCACAGACTTGAGGGTTAGTCCGTTTAGACTCTCGTATATTAGGCAGTGCTCCTATCTTGCCTCCAACCTTACCAGAAGATGATGAAGAGTTAGAAGAAGAGAACACCGAGTCTGTCATAAGGGCATCAACTGTAGAAACTGGAAGCAGCCCCAAACCTTGTTGGGCAACAAGCTGACCCGACCCCGTTTCCCTTCCAGTGTGGGATGATTTGCTTTGCGCAGCTCTGGCTTGTTGTGTGTTGGCCAGAAACTCGGCCTCAAAGCTACGATATAGATCTTGCTCTCGCTGAGCGTCCAGACTTGGCAGCCGGTGTAAACTAAAAATACTGCCGTCCTCCAGAGTCTCCTGCTGCTGCTGGTGAGAATTTACCCACCCTTTATGTTCTCTCCTCGCAGAGCGTGGGTTGTGTGATTGTGAGGCTCGAGGAGAACGTGGAGAATGGTGATGATTTGACCGCGGAGAGGAATGTGGAGAGTGCCGCCCTGCCTGTGAGAGAGGAGGAAGCAATCTGCGACTTCCAGAGGACGGTGACTGAGGAGCGGAGGGTCTCTGCTTCTTTCCAGGACTTCCACTGATACTACCTTTCGCAGGTGAGCTGGAGGCAGAGGATGAAGCTTGTCTCCTGGGCAAACTTCCACACGTTCTTGTAGATGCGGGTATGTGCTTAGGCTTTAGTTCCTCTCTCCGTTCCATAGAGAGGGGCTGAGGGTCTCTGTGTCGAGGTGATGATCCAGGACTGGACTCAGCCAATCGCCCTCTAGGGGTCTTGCCCTGGCTGAGGGAACGTGGAGCCTGGAGTCTCCTCGAACCTTCAGGCCCCAGGGATCTGCCCCTCTCTGTGCGGGGTGTACGGCATACCTCGGCTGGGCCCTGGGGTGGACTAGGCTTCAGTGTAGGGTTGGCTTGAGCTGCAGGACGCTCTCTGGAAGCACTGCGCGCACGCATCTGAGCGACTCTCACAGCTGTAATCTGTGCCCCTTCTCCAGGACGTTCAATAGCATGCTTCCCTTCTTTACGATTTACCAGCAGCACCACCTCCTCTCCATGAGCGTGCCGTGTACCCACAGAGAAGCGTCCTCCTCCTGCGCCACCTCCTCCACCTTTAGAAGAGGCTGTGGAGGAATCACTATCTCCTGAAAGCCTGCGAGTCTTCGGAAGAAGAGATTCTTTATTCCTGTAAAAAACAGAGTGCACGTGTTTATATCCTGGAAAACCAAGTGAACTTTACAGTTTTGTCAGATACGAGACACTTTCACTCAATGTATATTTATAATAAATGTTAAATGCAATGGTGCAATAAGTTTAATATTAACTTGTACAGCAATTCAACAATTAATTAATTAATTATGTATAATCTTATACATAAATACTGTGATTCTATTAAATGCTTTTGGTCTCTGGAATCTGTGCAAAGTGTGAAGGCAGAATAAGCAAGTATGCATGCTTACAACGTCAAATTGTTAGCTGGGCACCTTTACTCTGGCATTATCAAACACGTGCCCAAACGTTTTCACTTAAAACTTTCAAAAACACTGCAGTTTAAAATAAAATATAAACTAAATGTCACTGGAAGAATTTAATGGCTAAAAAATCTGTGTAAGAGTTAAAATGCTCTCCTTTGTGTTTTTTAAACATGGCCGAAAAGACCTTAAAAACAAAGAGAGTTTACACATCTCTCTGGTCCTGTAACCTGTTTCCTCAGCGACAGAGCTGAAGGCTGAGATTATCCTAATCTATTGTAATCCCGCCTGTCCCACCTGCAGATCTGGGAATGTAAGTGTTAAAGTGTGCTGCTCTGACGCTGGGCCTGCATCATGAGTCACACTGCCAAGATAAACCATCTGTTACAATGCAAACACTGCCGTACAAGAATGCCTCATCATCATCATCATCATCAGACAGAAATCATGAAGCATGTTTCTCAGACTCAGAGTGTTTCAGTGTTGTTCGTTCTTTACGACTGCATTAATGAGGGTTTAACAATCATGGCTTGCCAGTCTCTAATACTTAAGACAAAGAAATGGTGTAATTCTACACTGGCACCAGAACTAAAGAATGACAGGAAATTTCAGAGCACAAGGATTTGCATGAATAAACAATGAGAACACTTTATATGCTCGGTATAATTCAATTTTTATTTCTAACTCAAGGGCAGATACAAGACCTTTTTTAAGAACAACCATTATAGACATACACGCACACAAACACACAAACACACAAACACACAAACACCCACAAACACACAAGCACACAAACACACAAGCACTAACCTGAGAGGATTACAGTGCCGTGGTTCTGATCTGTCTCGTGGCAGTCGAGGCAGCGGCGCTGTGGGTCGCCCCGTCTCCGTCTCCACAGGCAGGGCTGCATGGTGCGACCTGCCGGGCCGTGAAGGAGAGGAGTTTGCTGCCGAGCCCAGTTGTTGATCCAAAGAGCGTCTGTCGGGGGTTTTGTAGGGCACTGTGCCCTCGTTGCGCCAGTGAGGTCCTGGGCTTGTAGAACGAGAAGATTGTGTGCTGGAGCTCTTGCTGTGAGGAGCCTGACCGCTTGCTTTAGCCTGCTGGTACCGGTGGGCTGTTGAGCGCCATCAGACAACAGCGTTTAAAACAGATCAAACGATAATTTATCAAGAGTATAATACTGGTATAAAGGTATAAAGTTCCTAGTGTGGTTTCTCACTTACAGGATCACAAGAAGACTGATGCTAGCATCATACTAAAACATGTTAACATCATGGTAATTCATGTTAAACCATGCAAGCATCATGTTTAATCATGCTAGCATCGTGTTAATACATGATAACCTTGTTGTAATATTTTGAGCTTTGCCACAGCAAGCATAAGTCACACCTTCTAGTTATTTATTCATTATTATCGATCTATCCTAAAAAATCATAAGCTGACTATGCATTCCATAACTGGTGCAGAGTACAGTATGCATAGCATTGTTAAAAGGTGAACACTGAGAGTCACTGTGTAAAAATTCAAAGTAATCTCAAGCTCACAGACAGGAAGTGACACAAGCGGTGAGCTCACCAAAGGCGGAGCAGCGACAGGGATCATGTTTGTCGAGGTAATGCTCCAGAGTGTCCCAACCTCCACCCACACGCACCATCACATGAGTCCTTAACACCTACAGAGAGAGAGAGAGACAGAGACAGAGAGAGACAGAGACAGAGAGAGAGAGAGAGACACAGAGAGAGAGAGAGAGAGAGAGAGAGAGACAGAGAGAGAGAGACAGAGAGAGAGAGAGAATTACATTTTGACTTAGTTTTGAGTTTCTCAGTCAACATTTTTATTGTAGCATTTGTTAATCAAAGTATCTGAAGAGTTATTGGCATATAAACACTCTTATTGTCTGTTGTGCTTTTTCAGAAACGCAGGATAAGAGCTATTTAGATAAGAAGCTCTTTAGCAGTGCTAAACTCCATCTGTTTTTAGCATATGCTAAGAAATAACCCGTTGATGAGTGTCTGTGCGCTTTTGTCATGGAAGCGCATCTGTGAATTGCTCACCTCCACAAACTGACACAGGGTTTCGTTTGAAAAATGACTGAAACATAAACGTACACATACACGCCACACCTCAAACTTCACTGTGTGTATTTCTGGGCTGTGTTGATGATGTAAATAGTGAATGTAACTCCAGGTATGATTTCTGTCAGTCTCAGTGGGAACAAATGACAGAGCAAACAGAACAATGTTCTGACAACACAACAGAGCCAATGTGTTTATACTTTTATATTAAGGCACACAGAGATGCATGAAATAATGCATGTAAACACACATGGTTCCAGACAGCTGCAGTTTGAATGGGTGTGGGTGCTTTTAGATGAAGCAGGATAACAGAGTAAGTGTTAAACAGGTCAGCCTGGAAACTGTAAACACCATTCAAACTTCAGAATGGTTTATTATGAAGCTATAATTATTATAATCTGGCCTCCAGAATCTGGACGTGCAATAACACAGCAGCACAGAACCAAACAGTAGCGGCAGAACCGATGATTGATGTCTGTGGATGTGACGGTGTATTTGTAGTAAAATGTTATCGCAAAACAAAAATAAAAGAAGGAAATGAAGCTGGGAGACAGTAAATGATGCACTGAAGTTTGCAGGGAAACAGTGTCAGAACAGAGTTAAAAACTGAGGAGGTACCCTGATGAAGATGAGGGCGCTGGAGTCGCCCACTTTGTACTTCCCTTCAGAGACTTTGGTCATGGGGAACTGTGATGGACAGGAGCACTGACCCAAAATCTCTCGCACCTATAACAAACAATATAGAAACTCATTAAACACATATCATACAACCTATAGACAATCATTGTTAGAACTGATGCTGCGTCTGAAAGTTTAGGCCTCTGACATGATTTTAAAGCTTCCGTACGCAGACTTAAAAACACTATATCATTCAGATATACATTCTAGAAAATATTTGTATACATCTTTTTCATGAGGGAATATTCACATATGACAGCTAAACTCATATAAAGTCATTGTTTAGTGGCTCGTGCCTCGACTACAAATGTTATTTAGTCACACTAAACATGTTCCCGAGTGTTCAGAAGCACCTGAAGAGGACGGTTTCCAGTGAGAAACACACAATCATGACCCTCACCCTGCTTAACCCAGCGTGAGAGCGTGTATGTGCGTGTGAACTGACAAAATAAAACTTATGTGAACAATCAGAGGTTGGTCTGTCTGTTATTGACTCCTGAGGTCACTGACTGACCTTTATAATTCCTGTCACACCTTAATTGAATCACTCCACAGGGAAAAACAGTCTCTCTCTGCAGAACACGACTACAGAAACAAAGAGCCGATCCTTCAGCTGCGTCATAAGCTGATGAGATTTGAGACTTACCCAATAACAAACTCAAAGGCACATACACACACACACACACACACGCCCCATGAAACAGAACTATGGGTGTGAAAGACACTCATGTAACCATTCGCCAGTGTGCATGCTTGACCAGCAGAAGCCGACCTTGCTAACAGGAAACATTTTCATTGGCTAACTAACGTTCTATAAAAGTTCTCTTTCAAAGTCATATAAAGTGATGGATGTGAAATGAGGTAACAGTCTGCCAGCGTAACCAACAGTGGTCAGGCTGGGTGTGGTTGTACACTTGCCCAGTCTTTTATTCTCTGAACTTCTCTCTGATGTCATCTCTCTCTCTCTCTCTCTCTCTCTCTCTTTGAAAAGACTTTATAAAGTCAGTGTGGCCGCACGCTAACCACTGGGGCAAAACTCTAAAGACTGACAAAGTCACATGACAAACCAAAACTCTCTCTCCAACACACACACACACACACACACACACACTGCACACACTGCACACACACACACACACACACACACTGCACTTTGTTCTGTGTTGTAAACACATGGGAAACTGAGCTGAGAGGGGAGCATCAGACTGCTGCTAGCATTATGGAGACCATATCCTGCCACACAGCTGACTGACTGTTTGAACTGTAGCTTAAAACTATGAATAACCACAAACATGTCTCATTTTTCACATGATGGGCCTGTTCAGGAGATTAGAGGGTTAAAGATGGAATATTCTGTCATTTGACCACCTTTATGTATATTTAGGGGACGTGTGTCTGACTGTTACCACAGAATCAGACAGAGCCCATACCAGTTTCTCTCCACATCTGTTCTGGAAAGTCAGTTATCAATGACAACCGTTCAAGTTTTCTGTGGAAAAAGACAACTGTAAGGACCAAGGACTATCCAGCTAACCAGCTAGAAAATGCTCCCAGAATATTGGCTAACGTTCTTTAAAGGTTCTCTCAATGTTATCAAAATGTTATTGCAGTAACATTAGTAGAATTTTTTTTATATATCTATATATATAAAGTATCCCAAACTATATAGCTAGAAGAATATATTTATCATATATCAAAAACGTTATTCTTAAATTGTCAGTGGGACCAACACATTTGAGTTTTATAGTAAGACATAATGCATTAAGCATTTCTGAATGAGAAATACAATAAGGAAACACACATGGACTCCTGTGTGTGTTTGTACCTCATAGCTAACTCTACCATCAGCCCGTCTGACCGTCAGACCATCGAGCTGTTATCTGCAGTGCTTACCAACAGCACGTCTGCAGGGATTTCTCTGATTATCACAGCACTTCCTCTGAAGCTAACAGCAGCGGCACTGCGAGCACCAGCATCAAAGATACACGGGCGCGGTCTGCCCGGAGACCCGGATGGGGAAATGAAGCATCTGAGAGATAGTGAGCTGTATCTGATAACTCCACACTACCTGTTACACACACACACACACGTCTTCCACAGAAGATATATATTGATATAAATATATTTAGATCACTTTACTGAGTGATATCAGGATGTGAAGAGACTTTCAACCAGCATAACAACACATGATCCAGGAACGAATCTGTCTAAGATGAAGTCTCTCCTTTAAATGTCAGAATAACGGCAACAAAGCCAACAAGACAGAATCATTTTCAGAATCAGAAGGTCATTCTGTAAACTCTGACTGCTGAAGTCTGAAGGTTTCACTTCAGTGAGTACACTAGAAAGACTTGTTGTGCTCGAGGGCAGAGCAGAATATGTGTAATGTCAAAGCAGCAAAGAGGGAAATGTCTCCTCACAAACCTCAGCCTGTCTCCTCACACCACAAGACTGTCACACACTTAAAGTAAAGCAAAGCCACAGGGAGAAACTGATAATCTGATGTAAACACAGAGAACATCAGGTGACCCTCTGCTAAAACCAGTATGACTTTAATTGCTGCTGTTATAAAATTCAGCTGTATAAACTTCAACGTCTGATGATATTTTAATCTGATATTTTAATATATATATATATATATTTGAAGCCTGACCAAGAACAAACTGCCATGACCTACTTTTCCTGTCTCTCTCTGTCTGTCTGTCTGTGTCTCTCGTGTTAAGTCCATTAACAGCAGATGTCTCAGGGCTGTACAGTACAGGCACCTCTGGCACTCTGGTCTCCTGCTCTTTATCTGGACATATATTAAAACATGATGTTTACTGAGCTTCCCATCACCCCAGCTGCCCTTTATCCTCCATCCATCCTCATCTTGTTATTCTGTCCTCTTTTCACCTCTGTGTTCTGTGCTTTCATTACCTCTCACTCACCCTCTTCTCATGTTTCATATTTTCCTCCATGCTCTGATCTGCTCCTGCAAAGCTTTCTGTATTCCCTCAGCTGCAGCTCTCGACCTGATATCTCACTCGCGCTGTTGTTGTCCTTCTCTTCACCTGTACCTCACGGCTATGTGCTTCTACCTCTCCCACTGGCATCTGCAAGGTTATTTCAGCCTTTTGGAGTTTGCAGTTCTCGGACCCTTGAGCACAATGTGGCTCAGCTTTGTTGACAACTGGCATTTTCATGCTTGGATGTTGTGGGTGGTTGCCAGGGTGTTGCTAGGTGGTTGCTAGCCTGGTTATTTATATTATCTATGTAAGAGCAACTCCTGAGCAGAGAAGACTTCTTTGGCTGGCAATAAGCACCATATTACATGAGTTTTCTGCATGAGTTCTGGCTGGTTTATAGGGCATTACTAGCTGGTAGCTATTTGTTAACTTACTGTCCCAAATCAAGAGCCCATTCCCATGTCCCCATATTCTCACAATTCACACTCTGAACCTTCCCAGCCAACAGGGAACATGTCGGCTAACATTCTCTAAAGATTCTCTCAAAGTTCTCACTAAAACATTTTTGCAGTAACATTAGTAGAATGTATTAGGTGCACAATAACGCAATATATTTCAGAGCACCTATTAAAACCTAACATCAGCTGTATCATTATGCTGAAATTGTGCTATAAAAGTTTTGCACGTATGTCACAACACTGTACACTATCAATCACAACACTGTACACTGTCAATCACAACACTGTACACTGTCAATCACAACACTGTACACTGTCAATCACAACACTGTACAGAGCCCCCCCCCAGAGAACCAATAATGTCTAACAACTGACAATTGGCTCTTTCTACTAGTAGGCGGGGCATCATTTACCAGAGCGACCATATTGAGTGCTGCAGTTTCCCCGATTGTTCAGCATATTGAGGAGAGATGTGATATCGCTTTTTTTAACGTGATCAGATACAGTAGTGGGAAAATCCCATAGACTTAAACTGAAGAAACCGTTTCTATTTAAAGGTTTCTGAGTATGTGCAACACAACTTATATGATTGTGACGTAACTCAGAAACACGACACGGGGAGACGTGTCATCAACTGCTGCAATACAAACAAACACAAACTAAAACAGTCTAACAATGTTCTGTTGAATTACAGTGTTAAAGTGACTGTATGGAAAAATCACCCAGAGCTGCGTCTGAATTTGTGTGATTAGACATTTTTAAGAGGCCGTACTAAATAACATTAACACGGGGGAAGCTGTATCTTTGTTCCCCCCCACGCTGTCTAACAGTGGAAAATCCCAGCCAGACACATCTGTGATTAGTAACGCATCAGAGGGACAGATGCAGTTCTGTTACTAAGAACATAAAGAGAGGAAGTGTATCTGTAATTCACAGACTCATATCACACACTTCTGCTTCTCACAACATCATTCACTGTATTAATCCTTCTGTGGAAGTGAGACGTACATAAATCCATGCCTGTGTTTATGAATGTGTGTGTAGGTGTGTACGCATGTGAAATCTCTTTTAATGACATTTACATTTCTTCATATAAGATCATTCACAATCGTGTATCTTTCATGTCGACATCAAACTTGTGAAAAAATGTGTGTGTTTGTATTTGTATTCACATTTTATATTCATCATGATTAAGCTCAAATCCACAAGCTAAATCCAGGAGATCTGCCTGGATTACAGAACACATTCACATGGTTCAAATCGTGACTATTAAAAACCCAAATAAACAAGCATCTGGCATAACTATATAAACTAGTTATAACTATATAATCTAACTGTAACTACATGATCACTGACAGAATTATGCTCAACTAAATTAAGGAACCGTGTAAGATTGTACTGCCAGTTTTTCAATAAGGTGACACAAAACTAAATTACTACCAAAATGTTTATACTTTATTCAAAAAGGAACTCCAGTCTGGTACAAAACTTCCACGTTCTTAAACAGCCTGAAAGTGACAGAAGACACTCTTAAAAATAAAGGTTCTTTGTTGGGCTGTATGGTTCCCTAAAGAACCCTTAACATCCACAGAACCTTTCTGTTTCACAAACTGTTCTTTATAGTGGAAATATTCTACAGATGATGAAAAGGTAAGAGAGAAATGGTTCTTTTAAGAACCTTTGACTGGATTATAGTTCTTTAGGGAGCAAAGAACTATAGAATAATAGTTCTTCTATGACATTGCTGTGAAGAACCCTTTAAGAACCTTTACTTGAGAGTGGAACAGATTGGGAGGTGTTCTGTAAAATGTCAGCAGATTAAATCACTGACACCAGAAATATCCTCCTCATTTCTTCACATGATACATCACAACAGTATGTTTTAATGTGCAAAATTAAGATGTTTTGAGTATAAAAATGCAACAAAATTATTTGAATCACTGTCATCAATCTGTATGTCTGGCTTCCAAGATGGAACGTCACCAGCTGTCCTCTGACTGGAATAAACTGTCTGACTGGAATAAACTGTCTGACTGGAATAAACTGTGTTGGCAGTCAAATGTGAACTCACCAGCTCGTCCAGGTTGCGCATTTCCAGCAGGATTCTCTTTTGCTGCCGCTGCCAGCGGGCCAAGAGCTCTGGATCGGGCTCTCCAATACTCTCCTTCCGATTAAAGGTCCTGCTCGTCGGGCTCGACTCCCCCAAAGATTCCGTCAGGCTCTCCTGGTCCCGTATCTCCTCTTCTATCTCCTCCTCAAGTTGTATCAACATGGGTGCCAGCATGCCGAATTTGGCCCCCCGGCGAGCCACCTCCAGCAGGCACAGTACGAAGTTCTTCTCGTTGCATCGCTCCACCAGGTCGTTGGTCTCGAACATAAGAACATCTTTGATCCACAGCTCCTGTCTGCACCAGCGGATGAAGTTGGACACGTTGTCTCTGGCCAAGAAGGAACCGGGAATGACGTTCCTCGACTGGAAGAGCACATCCTTGCTGGGAATGCGCAGCGAATGCGCGTACTTTTCCTTGAACTCGTGCGCGGCGCGGTTCACGTTGTTGGCGTGCCGGCAGAGCGCACAGCCGGTCTCCAGACCTTCCATGAAAGTGTCCGCCGTGATGTCCAGATCATACAGCGCGTTCAGCCATTCAGCCAAATCCTCCTTCATAGCGTACAGGTACTCCTCGCTGGATTTGAACGGCCTTATGCTTTTGGATGCGGCTGATTGAATGTTGCTCTGATTTGCCATGTCATCGGAAAATGTGTGAATGTGAAGTCTCAGACGATCGTCTCACACGGTAATCCCCCGGAAACAGCGCTGCTGATGGCCAGACAGCCGTGTCCGTGCGCCCATCACGTAACGACGCGCGGTTTGAGATCCTAAAGCGGGCCGCTAGCTGATTTGTGATGCTGCCGCTGTGGGACTCCGCGACGGATTCCGGATGTCTGTGAGATACGCGCCTCCTTCGATGACCGCATAGCGATTACTCATCCCCTATGAAAGAGCAAACGAAAAACATGACCATGATCAAAACATGACAGCTCGATGACATATCTATCCCACGCGACGCGCCACAGTGCGTCTGATGCGCACTGCTTTACGCGTTGCGGTTCGGAGCTGAGAGCGGCAGCAGGGCGGGCGGGCAGACAGACCCGGTTCTGCTGGAGCACCTTGATTCAAATCTTCGTCCTCTGCGCCGCCTTCTGCTCAACATGTCGAGCTGCAGTGTCTTATACACGGAGATGACGTGAAGAACGTTACCCTTTAGTTGTTAGTGGAACGTTTTAAAAACGTTACAATTAAAATGTTTCCATAACAACCAAGCAATAACGTTAATACGAACTGGACGCATCTAGAACTTTCAAAGTAACTGGTCTTTAACGTATAGTTACCTAAAAGGAACGTTAGGGGAACGTTCTTACAACATACAATTGTTGGCTGGGTTGTGTACCAGCGACCATAAGGTTTATATTTGCATCTGATATCGACAATCCTGTTTATGTAAATGCAGTGACGGGCAGATACGCGTGTGTCCCCGTGCTTTCATTATAATTTACATGCGCATTGATGGGAGCAGTACCACTGACAGTGATATGATCGATTCACGCGTGTAATGGATCAATCAGGAGAAATTGATCGTGTTATATTTGTTTGCACACGCGGTTGTTCAGATAAGAGCGTCAAGATAAGCAACGCAAATAACTGTGATGCAATTAAAAGCCTTATATAAACAAACTACAGTGCTGTAATACAATATTTAACATTGTCCAAAGATGACACACATAAGATGTGTGGGATGCCATTTACGTAAGAGCACGTGTACGTTAAAGTTATATCAGTGCAAAATACAATCTAAAAGACTTTGATGCGGGAACAGGAACCAAAAACTAACGTTAGGGGAACGT
>JAZGTI010008108.1:8856-20605 GCA_036877585.1 Botia kubotai | reverse complement strand
TAGAATGCACTTTAGATGTTCTGTGTCATTTATACCGAACACAAATGTTGCTGGTTGCTAGTGTGTTTGCAGCACTTTATTTTTTTATTTTGTTTATGTATTTTTGTTTTTATTTTTATATTTTTCCGTTTAATTGGTTTTTTATTCATAAAGTTGTATTTATTTTATTTAAATGTATATTTATGTTTACATTTATGTTCCAACAACATGAAAAATTCTGCTAGATAAATACTCTAAAACATTCACAGTTTTTTTATATTACCTGTTTTATTTATAAGTCAGTGTTCAATAAATGATGTTAAGTTTAGAAATGTTGTGCATCCACTCATTATTAGTGTGACATTTTAGCATGCAAATGAAGGGGAAAACTTCAAGATATCGGCCCTAAAAATCGGCAGCACATATCGGCCATCGGCTGACCCTGACCTCTAAACATCGGCATCGGTTATAAAAAAACCCATATCGGTCAATCTCTACTATTGACCCCAGCATTCTACTAAATAGGCTTAAAAATTATGTTGGCATAAATGGAACTTCACTGGCATGGTTTAAATCATATTTATCTGACCGATTCCAGTTTGTTGCTGTGAGTGAAAAGGTGTCATACCGATCACAAATTCACCTTATACATGCTACCTCTGGGAGCAATTATTAAGAGACGTGGAGTTAGTTTTCATTGTTATGCTGATGATACTCAGCTATACATTTCTATACATTTCTTCTTCCCAACAAAACGGAATGCATAGTCGATATCAAAACTTGGATGAGTAGCAACTTTCTGCTATTAAACACAAACAAATCAGATGGTGCATCATAACCTGCCCATGGAGCAACTCCAGTCATTCTCTACTATGGAGAGAATTTCTACTATATAGAAATTTACATTATGTGTCTGCCTCGCGGACAGCAGACACATTATGTAAATTTAAATTGAGATTAAAGACCCACCTCTTTAATCTAGCCTACACAGTCCTATGGATTTATCACTCAAATCCCTTAATGGATTATTAGGCTCCATTAATTAAGTAAACCGGAAACAGGAACACTTCCCACAAGAACAGATGTACTGCCTCCACACTTAATCTGTCTGTCTTTCATTCCCCAAGGTCCTGTAGTCCTGTAGCTGAATCCAAGCTTTGAGACCAGATGGTGGGGGACTGGAGTGAATGACCCCTGAGACCATCAGGATTTGATAGACTTCCTTAGTAAACCTACCATTATATACATGCCTACTTTTAGCTTAGTTTCTATATTTTGTTCTCTACTGCAGTATGATGTTATGGCTGCAATTAGTGACACTATCCCTCACCGTTTTCATATTAATAAATATAATTGGAACCATCAGTATAATTGAAACCATCAGTTTTTTTTATCAATAAATAACTATAAATCATTATAATCAACCCTATTCGTATCCAAAACAGTTATAAATTCCAGCTTTAATGTGCCAGAGGAGAACTGGCCCTCCCGGTCAAGCCTGGCTTCTCCCAAGGTTTTCTTTCTCCATCTATATCATTGGAGTTTTGGTTCCTTGTCAATGTCGCCCTGTTGGCTTGCTTGCTAGGAGACTGCGAACGTCTAACTTAGCTTAAGATTTTGTAAATTGTAAACTTCTAACATTTTTATTGTATATATTTTATGTATGTATGTATGTATTCTACGTTTGCATGTTGTGTGTAGTTCATGGTACTATTGCAAATCCCCTATACCCCTGTCCCATAAGGTTATATGCCATCCCTATGTAAGCTAGATTGCATATCTTGCTCAATAATTTTGTGGTTGTAGTAGTTCAGTCAACCCTTTATTCATAACTATAACAATAACACAAACTATAAACTTAGTATACCTAATTAGTCTTATACATCTCATACATATTATTTGCAATAATATCATTAACATGTCTGACATTTGTTCTGTTTTATTATTCTTCTTTGTTTTTTATGTAAAGCTGCTTTGAAGCGATGTAACATTGTAAAAAGTGCTATACAAATAAATTAAGTTGAATTTAACTACACTAGAGAGGACCTTTGTAGGTCCCCCTCATCACAGGGCATGGGACAAAATTCCTGATGAGAAAGAACAAACTGGCCTGTCAAGTAAATGGGAACTGCATTTACTTTCATCATATGAAAACAATGGCCAATACATTCATTAACATTCTAGCACATTTTAACGTACTACAAAACGTTTGACAGTATTATTTACAAGAAGAGCTCAGGTGACTTTGCTCTGGATCAGTTTACCCTCATGCCTGACTAACCCACCTCAAACTCATGCGACAGATTGCATTTGTGTTAGCATTTGAAAAAATGTGAACAACTCACATGTCAAAATAGCTTCTGAAACACTTAATAAGCAGCTAAGAATTACCAGCTTGATTTGTGTGAGAAGCAAACAGGCTTGTCATAGCAAGCCATTGCCCAGACAACCAGTTTGCATTGTGGATATGTGAAAGTAACCATGCTAAAAACCAAATAACAATTGCTTTAACAAAGATTATCTTTACTCAAAACGCCACAATAATTAAAACTAATTATTATTGTGGAAAACATTTCTCTGAGCTTAAGTTATAAAAGCATCCATGGTGATATTGTACAGTATGTAAGCATAATTGCACCTGTCATTTGTTCTACAGAGGCACTGAAAATGTCTTTGTTGGTGATAATAAACAGCAATTATGATATAATTGTTCTGTGTAAACATACTGTAAAGATGTGTCTCGTTGGTGATACGTGAAAAAAGGCTGACACTGTATGTGCAGGCTTTTAGTATGTTAGCAGCTCAATTGTGTGTGTGTGTGCTCAGTGCTGTGTTATCCCTGGGTCCTGCAATGTCTGCTACTGAGTTCATGGAGAGGCAAAGTTTTCACCAACAGACTAATAGGGTTTTTAGCATCTTGACAAACCACCAGTGTTTAGTTTCCTCTGAACTATGCACAGCACAGCAAACACTCACCTTCCACCATGCTAAATTCCTTCTACATTTATTACTATACCTAAGGTACACTGAATAATTCGGCTAATTCCACTGTAACCCATTTGATAGGTTTGAACATATTTGTTATGAACAGACCTTATGAAAGAAATTGATGCCAAAAAACCTTTATAGCTGTGGATAATCCTTTCTATAACACTACATTATATTTTATATAAAATCTGCCAAACTAGTCAGAAATAATAAAAAAAAAAACTATCTAAAAATATATAAATCTAACATACTATATATATAGTATATAGTAATATATATATATATATATTGAAAAATCTACATCTAACGGTCAGATTGCCTGGCGGTTCTGCTTGATTACCTCTTTCCCTGGTGGGACAAAGTCCCCAAACATAACGCACTTGAGTATAAAGTCCTACTGTGTAATACTGTTAGAACAAAGACACTTATGCCTTCTTGAAAAACGCATTTATCTGGCAAGCCATAATAATACACAGTACGGTGACTTAATACGTTAACCGATCAACACATGTATTGTCTATAATCATATCCACCTGTTGCAGTGAGCCGTTGATCGAAACTCACATTTACAAAGCGAAACCAACGCTTGAAAGAAACTCACGGGAGAGCCGCTCACCTGTACGCATCTGTTAGGATGTTTTCCGACTTTAGAGAACCATAAAGTATTTCATTCATCAACTGCTGATCGTAATAGAGCAAAATGAGCGTTATAAACACATCTCTGCGTGTCTTAAACAGAGTAAAGAAACCCACAGCACAGACATTACCACAGACACTACCTTTATCCAGAGAATGATGACGTAAGCCTTAAGCGACCAATCAGCACGCGAAGAACTGCGTTAAAGTGGGCGGTATTATTCATACAAAAATAAAATATAAATAAAACCAACAAAGGAAAATAAAATATAAATTCTGGGCTAAATTTAATTTAAAAATATTGTATTTGTTTAATCAAATAACGTTTTCATTTTATATTATTAGCTATATTAATGTTTTTAATTGAAATTGAATTTTTGAAATGATTTTTGAAATCAGTCAAAACAAAGAAAACAGTGATATTAGTGGTCAATGTCAAAACGATTGAAAAACAAAGAAATTAACCAATTATAAATTATAAATCAATGCACAGTACTGGTCAAAAGTTGAAATGAAAATGTTTCTAATACCTATAATCTGTAGGCGTTTACTGAAATTGGTTCTTGTAGCTCAGTTGGTAGAGCATTGCGCTAGCAACGCAAAGGTTGACTTGAATGAACTGTAAGTTGCTTTGGATAAAAGCATCTGCAAAATGTTTACATTTTTTGTACAAAAAATATGATTGCGCCAACATATCAATTTTTGTTATTAAAAAATTGTTTTAGTTAAAAAATGTTTTTGAAATGGATGATTTAAACCAAATATTGAAGAAAAAACATCCAATAAGAGCCTAGGATAGCATAGAACTTTCAAAATGCTTCTCAGGATGATTCCTTAAGAAACATGAAATGTCAAGAAAACATTTTGTAAATTCTAGGCAATAGGTGACTACATTGCAGATGCCAGAATACAACCTATTTGTATCTGTAGTCACAACACAATTGCAAGTTACATTTGTGTTATTTAATAGTTTTTATGAGTTTACCATTATTCTAAAATGTGGGAAAAATGTGAGTATTTGCCAACTGTTAATATTTTCCAATGTAATGCAAAACAAATAAATATTTTCAGTAATCATATACATTTTATTCTCGATACAGCAAAATACAAAGGTGATTCAACAGACTCAGAAAATCCATCAGTAATACTTCACAAAAGTGTTTAAATTACAAGTTATAAGTTTGGATAATCAAGGCTTTTAAGAGTACCTTTAAATTATAACATATATTGCATCCATAATATGAATGTGTGTGTGTGTGTGTGTGTGTGTGTGTGTATTTCTTTTGTCAATCTCCTCAATACTTAAAACTAAACTGATCTTAATTATACTGCCAATAATTATTTAAATATTATCATAAAATGAGTACTAATATATATATATATATATCTAGACCCGCTCAACATAATGCAGTGCCTCTCTTGGGAGGTCTTGCGGATGAGGTTTAAATACAGCTGTCCTACATCACTAATGGTTCTTTATAGACGTTCGGGGAAGATATTCCAAACGGTCAACCCATTTCAACAAAACTGCCACAACACCATCAGCTGAATGAAAAGTTTTTCATATCGCAGAAAAAAAAAATCAGTACAATAACAACTTGGAAAGAAAACAATTGCAAAGAAAACAACTGTACTGACATAACTAGCATACAGTGTTCTGTTGAAAGTGTCAATGACTTAATAAAAGAGGGAGGGAGTTACTGTATTGAAGATGTGCATATAATATATTCACATTCCATTTACAATACAAATGTCAAACTTTAAAAATTTACCTTCAGAGACATTTGTTATATACATTTGTACAGCATTTAAATAGAAACATGCAAGTGTTATTTTTCATTTGAACAAAAAGCATCTTATCCTGGATAAAGTTATATCAAGAAAATTAAAGATGGATATTAATTAATCAATCAATCTAAACATCTAAAAGCATGATCATGAAGTCTAGAAGAAAATATACAAACATTAAAAAATGGGGCAAAAAAAAAAACATGGGATGCATCACAACAAATCCATGTCAAAACACATCAAGACACAAAGGCCATGGGTATATCTCAAGTCCTATTCATATGCAATTACTTTTTAATCAGAAATCTGGTACATAAAATGACATTAGTGCATGAATTAATTAACATAAAAGCACAGTTAACAAATCCCTTTAACAATTATTTGGACTCCTGTTAAGCAATCAGTCACATCTGAAACTATTCTGTAAGGCAGAGGCCCACTACAATTACAAGCAGACAAATCTAGTACCATAAGGTATGAGACGATGCCAATATAATCATAGGAATCCTTGATTTTAGCTACTGCACAGACAAACTCTAAGACGTCAAGAAACATCTGCATAGAGGATAAACAGTTCATCCCTACAGATAAAACAGAAAGCCAAAGAGTGGAAAGATTCTAGTGCAAGAGACAACATATTTCCAGCATTTTATATATTGTGGACTAACCGTAACAGTGTTTCACATGATCCGTCATTCTGCTTTGTGAAATTTTTTAAAGAAGTTTGGACCTGATTTGCTGCCAAAGTTGACATTTAGGGAGTGCACCAGCTGCGAGCCAGTCTGCACTAAAATTACATTGTAATATGTACATATACAAACCACTATTATTGACAGAACACATCATAAATACATCCTTACATGATTACTTTTATATGAACTGCAACACACAGGTGACTATGACACTATAAAGGCACCCTTAAGATTCACAATAACTATTTACAATAGAAATTCGTCTCTCATCTGGTATAGCAACCCTGTATCCATGTCAAAAATTAAGTGATTTGCAGTAATCTGAATAAAATCTATATTAGGCTGAGCTGGTCAGCCACAGTATTAAAATACTCCTTGATTTAACTCCAGAAAACCTGTGGCTTGAGAGACAGACACCTACGCAACTGCTACATTTCATATAAAACTAGTGACCCGTGCATTTGTGGTGCGGACGTATAGAAAATCTAACAGGGTGTAATCAGGATTATTACTGTGCATTTCTTTTATAATGTGTCTTTACCAAAAGGCTTCTGGCAGAAACATGATTATGAGAGAATGTGTGTATTAGCCAGGCCAAAATAATTACATTAATACTAATAATACTATAATTTGGTGCCTTTTGGTCTAGTATGCAACAAGACGGAATTACCTCCAAGGAAAAATAAAAACACATTTGATCATTCAGCACAGCCAATATGATATTTTGTGCATATCATGGTATCTGTCTGCATTGACTAAGGTTCTCTTTATATTTCATGTAAAACCCTTTGGCAATCCACACCTAGGTCCGTATGTTTCTACCTCACGACTCAACTTCCATCTAATTTTAAACCTCCCTAGATGTATATTTCAAGATACCATATCTCTTAGTTTCCTGTATATCAAATACAAGGCACAATAAAATGATAAAAGGAGACAACTTTAATTATAAAGCACCTTTGGTTAATGGGAGGTACTTTGGTTGCAATTAAAAGCTATAAACTTTCAAATTATTTTTGTTTGCTTACAGCTAGAAAATAAAGACAGGAAAAGATCAGGGGGAAAAAAACTCCTGGTGAAGTAAAAAATGACAAAGATGGCTTTTTTGACTGAAACAAGCCAACTATAACAGCCGGACAATGCATTGTATGAATGTTCGTTTTTATGAACACTCACAGGGTTTGTCATGAAGGAGTGGGAGATAAGTGTTTTATGCTTTGGCAAGCTGGTGTATAAATGAACACAGTGTCACAGAGATTTCTGAGGCAGATAAAGTGTGTGAGTTTTGTGTAGGCATAGAAAGGGCTACAGATAAGCACGTGGCCACAGGGGGCAATTTGAGAATGCTCTACTGTATGAGCTTGGCGTCGAGTCGCAGCCAGTGCAGGCCTTGCCTGGAGTACCGCACCAGTTCAGTCATACTGCTGGTGTTGAAGATGAGAGGGCTCATAACTTTATCAAGTTCAGCAAAAAACTCTGAGGAAAACAAAAAAAAAAAGAAAAGTCAGTCACAACAGACATACCAACAGTCAATAAAACAGGCACTCTCTTTTATAGCTGTGCATGCAAGATAAACAACATAACACAAGAGTATCATATTAAAATCAACATTGCAGATAGATTTTGCTAAACATCCTAATCAAAAATGAAGGGGAGATTTACTAGTGTTAATCTTACATGACTTACAACAGCAGCCCAAAACAATATCTAAACAGCATTTGCTTATTTTAAAAACATTAGACACCTATACAAAGAGGAATAAAAATGGATGTAGGATTTTAATACAATACATGATACAATACTTGCCCTGCCAGCACAGTTAAACACGAGATAGGTATGCTATATAGTTCACCAAACTACCACGACAAAGTATTATTTTACTTTTACTCTACCTTTCTGCTCTTTGGCAAGCTGCTCAGCCTGGTCCCACACCTCAGTAGCGTAGAGGAAGTTGGAGGTGACCTGCACGTAGCTGGCTGCCATCTGGTGGATGCGCTGGGGGATGGTGACCGAGGAGTTGGTGCTCTGACTGGAGCTGCTGGAAGAGTAGGTGCTAGCGTTGCCTGGAGAGAGCTTGGGAGAGACCGGAGATGGTATTCCAGCCGTTTTACTGCAAAATACAGGACAGAAAGAAATCCCTTAAAAATAGTTAACCCTCATGTCAATCCAAACATGTATGACCTGTATGACCTCTATATTTAGAAATGCGTTGATAACCAAACAACACTAGCACCCACTGACTTCCATTATATGCACACAAAATCACAAAAAAGAACAGTTCAAAAAGTTTTTTTTTGTGTTCCAGAAAAAAGTAAAATAGGTTTGAAATGACATGAGCATTGTGATGTATCACCTGGTTCTCACACATGATAAACTGAATGTTTAACAGACGGACTCAAATAATTAAAAAGTACTTACGTTACTACTCCAGGAGATGGAGCTTGAGTATTACTCAATGAATTCTGAAAACAATTCACATAAGAACAATTAAACTAAAAATAGCAATTTGGTAACAGACAACTGTGTTTTTACTATGCTTTAGTCATATCCAATTCATTTAAGATTTCATTTAATCATTTACTTACATTCATTTACTTTATAATTGTAATTTAAATAACAGGAAATGGCGTTACCTTCAAGTGTTCAGTAAGAGTCTTAGAGTATTTCAGTGCACTTTCTTTTCGTAGTTTGAACAGCCGCAGATAAAGTAAAGCTTGACACCTTAGACTGCAGGAGACATAGACGAATGCATTAATTACATTGTCCCGGTTTAATAAATGCATCAGCTGCTTCAGCCTGAATCAGCTATTTATCTAGTGTAAATAAATATTGTGTGCCTTTAGCAATTAAAGCTGAGCAAGTATTTAAGCAGAAGCAATATATAATACTAATTGTGTCATGAGTACAAAAGCACTAAGACAGAGGTCATTTAAAAGCATCTCTGATAAAGCTCAGATGTTCAATATATTTTCCAAATCAGTTCTTTGAAATGTAAATTTTAATGAATTACTTCAAAAACGATTAGTTTTTTGTAATAAAACAAAATTGATGGAAGTCTTCACATGATATTTTTCCTGCTTTCAAATGTTTCAAATATATATCACCAACAGGCAAAAAAAAATCCAGCTATATTTTGCATTTTTTTACAGAAAATTGTAGCACTAAAATGTGCAGAATTTGTTACAGCTACATACCACAGCACTGCTAGTTTTTTATCTGCAGAGGTCGCATCTGGGGCCATGTAGTTCTTTAGCTTCATAGTGTACCTACACAAACACAGCTGAGAGTCAACTCATGACACAAGAAATATGTTGTGAATCAGAATCAAAGTCCAGACTCACAGTGGCACATTTATCTTACCATGAGAATACTGTTCAAATGTTCAAAGGTCTTACTTGATGAGCTCCACAGTCTCAGCATACATGGGGAACGGGGACTTGGCCTCCTGAGCACTTTTCTCCAGGGCATTTCCACATTCAACAAAAGATACCACAGCGTCTAGGTAATACACTGCCTTCTCAAACCGGTCTATCTGTAGATAGGAAGATGGCAATTATAAACTAAATGTTTACTTAAAAGTTTTTTTAAAAAAAATTAATTATATAAATGATCGTTTATAAATATAAATCATCTATAAATCATCATGTTACAGACTAGGGGGGATTATTTTCAGTTCTAGAAGGTCAATGTCCTGCAGTTTAGTTTTAGCCCTCATCAAACACATCTGACTGTAATTTTCAAGTAATCCTGAAGGCATTGATCAGCTTGTTCAGGTATGTTTAAATAGGGACAAACACTTCAGTGGCAAGACAGTGGCTGTCCACAACCAGAGTCAATTAGCTTTGTTATAGATAACAGCATTAGCCACAAACAACAAGCAACAGGGAAAACAGGGCTGGAACATTGACTTATTACATGAAATCATGTGACTATATCTTTCAGGAGGTGTAAATTATGCTGACTCATGACTTTTAAACGGTACGTTATTAGATCAGCTGAGTAAGCCACCCATTAGGCAGCTCTCAATAGACATCTGTTATAACAGAAAAGGTCAGAGATCCTAGAAATATCACACAGATTAGCTCAAGCTGTTGTTGAACACTTCAGATTCTAAACAAACCCTTACCAAAGCATCTGCATTGTGTTTTAATTTCTTCGCTTCTTGAAGGAAATGATCAGCAGAATGGGCCCTGAAATTGACATAAACAATAAACACTCTAGGACCTGAATTTAACACACAGCACAGAATTTAAACAAGGCAATACAATAAATTTTCCACATGCAGTATTTTTTTCCTGTTCTGACTGAAAATTTTGTACAAAGTGACAAACTTTGAGGCAATCAGAAAATACTTTACTTTTAAATACATAGCCATAAAAAGTTTGATTTTGGATCAACAAGATTTTACTGTAGGTGGGGCCACGCAGTTTAAAGAGACAAAAATAGTGAAAAGGCACCCAATAAAATGTTGACACTCATCACAGAGCAGATGGCTGAGACATAAACTGATGAACATTGCAGCTTTGTGTAAAATGATTGTAGAGAATTTACATAAAGTGAATGCCAATGACTAAAGAGCAAAGTCTTAGTACCTGTCCTCAAACAAGAGTTTGGATCTAGATTTAGATCCATCAGAGAGGGCCGGTGCTGCAAGAACATTCTCCATTTTAGAACTTTTCTCCTAAAAAAAAAAAATTGATAAGATTGAGAAATTAAAGAGTATAAAAAATGAATGAGCTGCAATTGTAAAAAAGTGATTTAAAACTGCAACCCATAGGTTTTTTGTTAAAAAAAAAAGTTTTTCAGAAACTACATAACAGATCATGGTTTAAAATGGTCTACTTCCCTTACCCAAATTCACAACGTTAAGTTTATATTAATTATTTATAGTATGAGCTGTCGGGTATGATTTCACAGTAAATGACACAGTTTTGACTTCATTCGTCTGTGTGATTACAAGACATCCATAAACAGAAAAAAGCATATCCGGTTACTATATCACGTGTGTTGGTGCTAAGGATATTGGAGAATTTGTAGCTTGTTCTTACAGCAGTTGCTTATAATTTAAATTGGAGTTAAATTAAATTAAAGGATGTGATAAGCGGTGTAGACTGTAAACGCTGTTGTCACACAGCCGAACACTGTGCACACTGACTATTCTTTCTGTAAATTTTCCTATGCTGAGAAAGTTTAAGCAAATCCCATGTATGTATGTGTAAAAACAGAGTGGATGACTAACACAAACCTTGGCATCCCTGTGCACAAGTTTGTCATCGCCCTTCCGATGTTTGGAGGTACAGCTGCTTTTGCTGTTCTCTTTGCTGCTGTTAGAAACAGAGGTGGAGGACTGGCTCGGCACCTGCTTGCGTCCCTGTTGCTCTGACTTGGGTATCCGCTGTTGCGCAATTGAGGGAGAGGGCAGATAATCCCTCTCCTGAGCACGCTTGGATGAGCTGGAGAAAAAAACAAAACATCTCAGGGACAGAAAAAAATTATATTTGTTAGGTTTTCCACATTAAGTGGCTCTGTGGATGATCAGTCCTCCGTTTTATCCAGGATCAAAGCAAAATTAACTCACTCTTTAGTGCTTGATTTATGTGATGACTTCTCCTCCAGCTTGGATTTCTTACTCTCTGGCTTCGCAACATTATCATTGTTCTGATGGA
>JAZGTI010008107.1:0-20608 GCA_036877585.1 Botia kubotai | reverse complement strand
ATTTGCCAGTCTTAGTTCTTTAGCCTACAGCCAGGATGGCTAGAATGTTAAAGGTTAATGCAAACGGATAAAGCAGAACAAAGAACAGAAGGGTTTATGTCAAACTTCAGCTAAATTAAAGCATTTTGAGTCAACTGAAATGAGTTCTGGATCAATCAAGGGTTTCTGATAGCTTAGCTGGTTCACAACATGCCTGCACTGTTACAAGCCTCTGCCAGTCCTTCTGAAATGAATGCATATGGCATAACTTAAAAAGAAGAAGAATTAAAGAAGAAGAAAAGAAGGCAAACCATAAAACTGCCCCAGATCTATAGTAAATTTTTTTGATTAATTGCCTGTCCAGATCAGTTGCATTGATTACAATGATTGCTTAGTTTTGGAGGGTTATTGGAACCTGCTCTCTCAAGGAAATAATTAAAGATCAATTATTTCACTTGGCAGGTATAATGAAATAATACCACTGCAATGGCACTCATTCTCTGCATAGGCTAATTCAGTCAATACACAAACTTTGACTTGATTAATCAACCTCAGTCTATATTACGCTCAGTTCCCCTTCGATTTTGAAACTCGTGTACTGGGTATGGACAGGTTTCAGAAAACACTCATCAACAGAAACATACTTATCAAAACTCTGGCTGTGTTTGGAATAAAACACTACTTTACTGGGTAATGGATCCTATGCAGTATATACAATATAATATCATATTTAAACAGCATCAAACATTTACACTGAACTGTTTCAAAACATGTTTTCCTATTATTTCATATATTTTATGTGTTTTGATTGGAGACATTGACCACATGCATTAACGTAATGCTTCTTGATGTCAATGTACAATCCGTGCCTTTGAAAATACCCACTACTACATTAACACGTTTCTCTCTGGCTTTTTCAATCAGTGTAAGCAGAGCTGTTTTGTAAACCGCTGAGACACATTGCACATGAATGAACCTTACATAAACAGAGTGTTATTTCTTTCTCCCTTCTGACTCTCTCATAATGATGAAATTGAGTAAGCATGCAATGAAGCATTTTCTGCAATTACACTTTCTTTTCCTCGTTTTCTACTTCATGTTTTCAGAGCAGAGAACTACAGTGCCTTTACCCAAGATGCACCAGCGCGGCTAACATGCTGAATTAAGCAGTTGGCTCGTTTGTGACTGCGCTACGGGTTCGAGCGGAGTGAATAAAGGTTCTCGCGTACGGCTGTATCCCTGTTCTCTCTATCTGTTGTGCTTCCCTGCTGGGCTCCATTGATTTGCATGGCACAAGATAAAATGCATGTTTCCGCTAGTTCATTCCACCACTCGAAGCTGTATTTTCTTCTGTTCAATCGAGACTTATCTTAGCAGGCTGGCATTTTTTATAATGACACTCATAAATTTTACAAAACAAAGGCCTCGCCGAGATCCATTTTAACTTTGGCTCTGTGGTGGTGTAATATATTTTGGGGGAGGAGATGTGTATTCATACAGCAGGCTAATATCTATGCACCTGGGTTAATGGAAAGGGACTGCTGGACTGATTTAATATGAGCGAGAAGGTGTGCAATCCTTATGGGCTGTATTGCTGTATGCAGGGTCTTTAACTTGTACTCTATAACATAAAAATGATAGATGTTTATACACAGAGGCTTCTGTATTCTCTTGGTACGAAGCGTTGTAAGGCTTAGGAGTCCATATTTCAGTGAACAAACTTTGTGCACTTTACTTACCAATAAATGTAACATTTTTCCAAAACGGGTGCAATTTACTAGAGGTACTACACTTACAAAAAGAACCATGGCAGTTTTGTGATGGAATTAGCATTGTAACGACTTCTCTAAGTTTAGCTACTTTCTTTCGAATATATGCATCCGCTCATGTTATATAAAGCTGTTTTAAGATCATCAAGGCTTTGGCTAATTGGTAGCCTGCCATATTTTTGTGTATCTTTTCTGAATATTAGATTTTTCATAAATTTAAATACATTTCACCACACTAATGAACTCCAGGCATTTATGCTCCATCTGTGCTTGGTCAGAACTTGATCAGGTCCTGCAAGCTCTGCAGGCGCATCCTTGCTCAGTAGGAGGGAAGGAAATCTATGGCCTAAAGCTATACAGTACACAACCCCAAAATCAGACAGTCCATGTTCGTACATACTGTCTGTTCATGTCCTGTTGTTACAGCCAAGCTCAAGAGGTTAAACAAACACCACAATACAAGCTGAAAAACATCAGAAATACAACAGTGTGCTATATGCTTCCTGCTATACTGCAATCTGCTAACAAAAAACCCCAAGTACACAGGATAACTCTCAGCTGTTCGAGAACAGCAGGTGTTTGAAATAAACACTTGTTGAGCAGGAAACAAAAAATATGTCAGGTTTTAAGAAAACTGGCAATGAAGGTGATAATTTCACAAAACTTCAAAAAACTGAAAACAGTAAAGTTAACAAGTCACACAGACTTTTTTACCTTTTAGGTAACCGACAATGTTACACATTGTAGACAATGTGTCTTTTTCTACTTCAGAAAAGTTTTAATTATTTTACCCTGATGAGTAACTCTAAGGAGGGTGTGAGGAAAGACAAAAAGTCCGGCCAATAAATACACAACACATCACAATGGCTCATTTAGGCAACATAACACTGTCAAACAGCACAAGGTATTTAGTTAACAGTTGTAGCAAACAGTTTAGTCTATGTAATATATTTCTAATACATATATTTTAAGATAAATTGATAGTGATCATTTGCCGTGTTTTTAATTTTACTAAATTCTATCTAAACATAAAGAATTGCCTCATTCATTGTTTTCAATACACCCGTGCCACACCAGACAGACTAATTGCACTGGGATTGATCTTCTATCTGTTGGCTCTCTTGAAGGAAGACAAGCCAGCCAATGAGCTTCACTCAGATAAGGATGATGAAGAGTGATCTACTATGAGTTTCAAAGTGATACATAATCCTGCTCGTGGTCTAGAAGAGTTTCATGATTTCCTCTGAGCTTTTGCACTTCAACTTTTATTTAAAAGATTAAGTAATAAGCATTTGTTAATCATTCAACAAAGACTCCGGGTTCTGTCTCAGCGGGAGGAAGTTTGAGGGAAGGAAGTTATGTGAGCTGTGCATGGAGATACAGCCAGAATGATATGACTGAGCTCTTTGTTTGACATATACGGTGAAATGTTTGAGGCACTTATTAGCAAGTGAACAAGATGTTCACGAGCAGATATTGTATATTCTGCTTTGTTTCTGAGATATGTCTGTAAAATAACTGGTATTTATTACTTTTCAAGAGACAGAAGTTATGACAGAAAAGTCAAATACATTTTTTGCTGCCATTTTTTTCTGCCATTTGCGTACCGACATTGTTGTGACAGCATGTTTTTGCAAACAGGTTTATTTTTATTATAACTATTTCAAATAAATCATTTTAATGAAATGACAAAAAACTGTGATTGATTGTTTTACATCGCTTTACACAAAATTGTCTATTCCTATTTAAGTGGGAGATTCTGGACAAGAAAAGCAACAAAAAATGTGGACCAGACATCATTACAAATGTGTAAAATCTGGCTGCAGGCAGACTGAACAGTCAGGCTATCACAGACACAGCAATACACCACTGTCCTAGATGTTTGTCCCAGATCTGTTACTGCTTTTTTCCTCTCGATGCCACTTCATTTTCTCAGCTTGTCTTCAATTTTATAGTTTTTACAATTTTATATTTTATATTTTCTGCCCTCTGTGTAACACACTCATTATCAGGGAAGCCACACTGAATTCACAGTGTAACTCTTCACAACACAGGATCCAAAAAATACATTTAGGATTACAGTAGCCTTCAAAAATTAAGACGTGTCTTTTTAACCAGTGTGGATGGTTCTTTTCTAAGCTAATTACAAACATTGGACTCCGCTCAGCAACATAGGCACAAACCTTGAGATGACATGTCTACTTTTTAATAAGCTCAATGCTATCTGCTCTAATGGAAAAGGCTCTGAGCCAAGACTCATAAACTATTCTTTATCATTCTCTTTGAACTATAATAGACCTCCACTCTGCGTAGGTTACCTCACAGCCAGTGTTTTGTACCCTCTGTATTAGCAAGTGTGTGTGTGTGTTTGTTTGTGTGTCTGTGTATGTGTGTGTGAGCAGGTCATTGTGACCATGGATACACTAAGAAACAAGACTGTACTTTCAGCTGTGTACAGAGAGATTTCTAATTAAGATTTCTACCTAAGATTTCTAAATTTCCACAAATTTGTAATGAATCAACCTTAGTGGCTAATTTAATAGAAATAAAGATAGACTGTAAATATAAACATGACTCTGGAAGCCAGGTTGACAAGAGTCAAAGTATATACTTGCACAAACATACACATGGACACACGCACACATTTCTTTATCTAATTAAATGGGGACATTCCTATAACCAGCTAGTTATAAACAACATAACCTAATCCTAACCCACACTCTAACCCTTATAGAAAACTTTGCATTTGTACAATTTAAAAACAACCTTATTTACTATATTTTATAGTGCTTTAACAAATAAGGATGATATCTAAAAGGAGGTAAATTAAAAAACAACCCCCCCCCCACACACACACACTAATTAGTATGCAAAATTATTGCCATGACATGAACAGGTCACAAGAAAACAGCTAACATTTTGGATTTTACATATTTTACTGTAAATGACTAGTTTCTTAAAGCGTTGCTTGATTGTTTTTCAAGTTTCAAGTAATTAACTACTCAAAGCACTGTCAGCAAGTCAAAAACATGTTTATATTGCAGGTGACCCTGTTTTAATGTAGTCTGGGTCATATTTTCTTTTTTATGTGGTTTTGTTCATGACTTTTTTTATGTCAAGCAACTCGTCCGTGTCGACATTTATCTAATTAACTTCTGCCAAGTGACAGATGAGTTTGTATTATGGCCTTTAATGTCAACTACATACTGTATAACATGGGCAGCATTTTCTCCTGTTACAATTAAGCTAAACACTTAGGAGCCTCTGCACTAGAATTATTATCCAGTTGTTATTATCCATACTTTTTACTTTTTTTATGAACCAGCTTTTAATTTCCCATTAATCAGACAAACAGATCCAGATTAAGCAAATAGATTAAAATCACACACTACTTTTGGTCTGCAGCTCTTGGCTCACAAAAGTTTGCTTCTGTATAAATTCAAATGAATTTCTGCTATTGTTTGCATGACACAATGTCAATATTGTCACAGCAACTGCATTGTTAGCTTTTCTGATCCAAAGTCTGCAAAATGCTTTGCCCGTCTGTCTCTCTGCCCTCCCATCATTGTTTTCTTACATCAAACATCTGCTGGTTGTCCTAGGGGTCCTGAACAGGCGGGTATGCGCCCCACAAAGCGACTCATAAATGTGCTTATCTCTGCTAAAGTCTTGTGTACGACAGCTGGCAAAGTACAAAATTTAGAGTCCAACACAAACCCCCTAAAAAAGAACTATGGGGTTGGCAAATAATGCTGTCATCTGTCTGAACAAACCAGATGGCAAAAGGTTGAGGGAAACGTGACTTCAAATAAAAATCTAACACCATCTCACCTGTGTCTATATACGGATCTAAAAGGCAAGCCAGAGTGATTTATCCCGAGTCCCTATTCCCTAGCCTCTGGCTAAACAAACCCTTTCCATTAGCACATACTTGTACTCACCATGCCATCTCAGCAGTTTCCAGGCCTCCGCTGAACTCCAGACTGTGCCTGAAGCACAAAGGTGGCCCTTGAAGGCCACGTTCTCCATCTTTATTTTACAGGAACCCAAACCCCCATGGCTCAATCACTTTTCTCCTTCCTGCTTTATCCAAACGCCATCCCTCTATATCCCAAGCCCATTCTGAAGGGTAATCCGGAAATGAACCTGCCAGAATCCACAATGAAGTCTGGAAGAAACAACCAATAGCTTTAGTGCTTGAAGCTGTGTGCTCTCTCCTCCTTCTGAGGGACGTCAATTAAGCAGCCAATGACCTACAGAACATGTTGTAATAGTTCCAGTGCCACAAGAATCGTGATTAATACACAACAGTTATGATAGTAATTGGTTCCTATGGTTGATTGCATTTTTCACCAGGCTCTCACTGCACTCTTATGCTTTTCAACCATTATGAGCTGCGTAGAAACACTTTTGAAGGAGCTTGCCAGCTAACAGGCAACATTCTCAATACATTGGCTAATATTCTCTAAAAGTTCTCTCAAAGGTATCTTTGAGTTTGAGCACTGCCACAGGAACAGTTTTGTATACAAGGTTACCATGAGACGCCATCAACTAGACAAACTCAGCATGACTACATCATGAAATACATTAGTAACCGCTAACACAATCCAGGTGGCAAAACATTGAGGAAACAGAATGCACAACAATAAAGGCTCATTTGAAAGAACAGTTCATTGTCATTTTAGACCATCCATGAATAACATGACGCATTTCCTTGTGCTGAAAACAGCACGCATCTGTGCGCAGAAGCAGTCATCAATCTTTTGTTTCCAAGGTCACTGGCAGGATTTTATTGCCAATGCAAAGATCCTCACCTCTGTTCTACTGCTCATTAAGAATTCATGACTTCATAATGAATGAACGATATGATTTGCCCTGCCTCTCTAAACCACTAAATGTGGCTTCTCCAAAAACGATTGGTTGGAGTTGTCATTCAGATCTCAGGGTGCATTGATGGCCGGTAAATACATTAAATTTGTATGCTATAATTATGAGTTAGCAAATACCCAGCCCTCAATTTCAGGGTATTAACCCACTGCATTAAACAAATCCAACTAAACGACATGTGCAGATGAATAATGGTTGACATCTTACAATTGCAGATTAGGTATTTACATTTAAATTCTCTTCACCAGCATTTATGCGTGTGTTAAAGATAACAGACTGCACAGTGTTGATTTAATGGTATAGCATAACAACAATATAACGGTTGTATGGAAATACACTGGCCTTTTAATTCCTGTCTCTCATTTGCAGCTGCCACCTGTTCTTACTAAATATTTCCTAGGTTGAGAACAGAACACAGATACTTTGAGTCCACACATAAAAATTACTGTCACATTCGGGAATTGATCGCTGTCTGTATATAGTTTGTATTACAAGAGATAAAATTCCATGAAACATGCGAGAAATATACTTCAAAGCCCCCAGCAAATCAAGCCTCTTATTGTATTTTAGGAATTCGTGATAGGGTCTTTTTGATGTGCTTTTCAAAGCCACTTTGAGCTTCTCTAGTCGTGTCCCCTGTGTTTTTCTTCATGTGTGCAGGAGAGTAAATTGGATCTGACTAAAGTGCTGAAATCAGGCTTACACTTTTAACATAGGGTTTCATGTCCAGATTGAGGTCAGTAGCAGGTGTGCTGGGATTTTAGCCAGATCCGTCTTCTGCCTCAACAGGTTTGGTAATGATGCTTGTGTTAGGAAACCAACATTGAAAGAGTGTTTTTGTTTCGTTTGATTCCTAGTCAATATCTTGTAAATATTGTGAAACACTTTCAGAGTTCATGTCACTCTGACAAAAATGACAATTTGAAGTGGCAAACTAAAATTATAAACGTTTTGAAAAATGCATAACAACATGTATTCATTTAAATATAATTAACATAAGGGCAAAGGGCCTAGGCTAATAAACAGTACCAGGGCCAAAAAATACTACGTATGACCCTTGATACAGCATGCTGGTATGGCAACAGCCTATTAACGTGTTTCGTTTATTAAAGCACGTCCAACAGCAACATGTCCCGCTTAAATCCTGTTAAAAAAGGAAAAACATGGTGTGGTTTACACAGCGTTGTGGATCTTGCTTTATAGGTAAGTGAATAGAATTGTTATCCCTGAGCCGAGACAATAAATGTCAACAGGACTCTCATCCGGCCACAACAGCATCTCGCCCTCGCCACATTTCAATCGCCTCGCTGTGGAAATACAACATGGCAAAATGGCCATTGAGACAAGATTATGGTTTGAAATACTGGCGGCTCTGGCTTCCATGGTCAAGATCACACAGAGCTCTGTTTCTAAAGAGTCATTGTCATAACCAATTTTGTGATGGTGTCTTCCACAGGGAGCTTACAGTGACCAATTCTTTACAGAGCAATATTTACAGGTACAGCTGCAGAACCAGACTCTGCCTCCATTACAGGCCGTGTGCCGGCAGACAGACCTCGCTGCACTTGGCAGAACTTCACTCTGATTCTCGGCTTGTGATAAGGTTCGGATGAGTTCGCATTTAGACCTAGACTGATTTATTCATTCATTCTTTTCAGAATAGGGCATCCCCCCCTACAGGCAAAGAGTAAAAAAATCCCTGATTCTGCTTCTCGTAAAGTATTTGGGTGCAGTTCTATGAATATCTTTATTTATGATGTATGAAAAAGACACTAAGAACTCTTGAAGTGGCAAATTCACAGCCACAGGAAAGCAGTGATGTCAGATGTTTGGTGACATCTTTAAACACTTCAATCATATGTGAGAAATAAATGGAGAATTTGTAAAAAGAAAACTCTGCCTGTGAACCTTTTTTAAAAAAGCAGGTAAAAAGCCCAAATGTTTAAACTTCTCAAATGCACCATTTCTTAAGTTAACGGTTTCAAATGATAAGGGATTTCAGTGTAATAGTGTTAAACTAATGGAAGCACCATGTTAATGTGACAGTCTCACTGGCTCATGTAATGATTTCATTTGCTAGTTCTCCTGGCAGAGCCTTTGTATTTGAAAAGCAGGGACTGTGGATCACAGGAGACAATAAGTATGCCGATAAATGGTGACCGGCAGCTGTCTGGTAACTTGCGTCGCAGCCTTTGACTGTGTTTTAAAAGGGGTTGTATCATACTTAAAAAAAAATAAAAATCCTGACATCCATTAAAAATTTTTACTATTTTTTCCTATGTGATAATAATTTCATCTGTGGAAGAATGTTTGTTTAGACTAATTTTAATAAATGGTCAACTTCTAGTTCTAGTTCTTATTGCTACAGTATTTATTATACAGTATACCGTTTTTACAGTACATCAAGCTTAAGATATGTCCCCTTTAAATAAACATCTTAAACTATTTGCTATTATCAAGCACTCAAAATCATCCACAGAATTGTATGGACACATACAATAGCCTCTTCTAGCTAAACACACAAATTCTCAAACTGATAATTTTTCCTTTACTGTCTATTGATTCTAAATGAGCATGAAACCAAGTTGCCTTCATAAGAATACAGTAAACCATTTCACAGGTGATAAAGTCTGCTGACAATGGATTACTTTTTATGCAGCACCTTTTATCTGAGAGCTTGAAGCCATTTTAGTGTGAAGGAGGAGACCTCGTGGCTCATCACACACTAATCATGCACTTACAGCACTGAGCCATATGAATCATCAGCCGGACTGCCCAGCATACCACAACACCACAGCATAACACAGCACAGCATGCTCAGTCCAACACAGCACAGCATGCACAGTCCAACACAGCACAGCAAGCTCAGCACACAACAGCATACTCAGCCAAGCACATCACATACGCATAGTCTAGCAAATTAGGCCACAGTGATAGCAATGTTTCACACATAAAAACCTCCTTCCAAGGAACAGCATAATAGCTTGTCATTTGCCATCAATTTCTAATTACTGTATTCAGCATCTAGAATGCCCTCAAACAATAATAAAAATTTGCTGTTGTCATTTAGTGAAATAAAAAGTAAATACACATGGAGATAGTTGATGGTCTTTTTACAATTCGTTACACAGCTGAATAAATGCATAACCCTCATTCACAGAGCACCCCATTTAAACAGCTGAGGCAGCGAGATGTTTGATTTTACATGAATCATCCACCAAAATCTGGATAAGCAATCTTCTGATCATTTATTCTGACCTTTAATCTCTTATTCTGAAAGAAAGAAAAACTCAGACAACAAAACTGAGACAGAGAAACATGTCATGAAACAATTATCACAAGACCTAACATATCACAATGAACATCTTTGATTTTACAATTTTCCAGAACAAATAATTAATTTCAAAACAGTGTGTTTGAGCACAGAGATGCGCCTGTGCTCTGATGGTTTGATGCACTGTGCTATATGGCTACACTTTAATATGTCTGTATCTACCAATCACAACTGCACTACAAATGAGATGATGACTACTAAGTGGGGAAAAATTTAATATTCAAAATTAATATTTTCTGAGATATTTGATTGTTTTACGTTGCTTGTTCATCTTCATTTTCCATAACAACCATCAACTGCTGTCTTATTGATGCAACACCAGTTACATTTGCACTCATTTATCATGTTTACCAACTGAAATCTAAAGAATAGTATGAAAGTTGTTTTAGCAGAAAAGCCTTTGATTTCATAGCAACCACTATGCCAAAAACAAATGTATTTTTGTTCCATCTTGCAAAACCAATCATACCCTCACTTTGAATTTTTCATTCACACTGTTTAGCAATCTATAACTGTGCTGCCGGTCTACAAAATACCTGAGGTACTTGAAATACTAAGGCTACTTAAAAACACACCCAACACCAGTTTGTGGTCTTTTTGTATTACAATGTATTAGGTACAAAACAGAGAAGAATTTTAGAGTTTCCTGATGAAATCGAGTGTAAACAACAAGGTATGCCTGAATCCAGATCAATTTCCTAACTGGGTAAAATCAATAAGCTCTCAGTGTCATTGTTTTTAAACCTGCCTCAGTATTGACAGTGTTGACCAAGCAATGTGCCGCTGAAAGTCAGTGACCTGATGTCCCAACTCAACATATCCGTGTCATTGGACTGTGGCTTGGAAATCTTGCAGGTGTTTGCTTTTAACATCCTATTCCCAGCTCACCATTACTGCAGCCATGTTTAAAACACAATGCAGAAATCAACACCACAATCCACCAACACACCGGTTTACACAACCAGAGAGAGAGAGAGTAAAATGAGATGGTAGGAAGTGAAATATTTTCATTAGAGACAAACAGAGAGAACAATTTGTCTTGGGCAATGCAAAGGTCTAGTAACCCCTCTTTTAATAAGCGAGGACCGTGAAACCGCCCAACACTCTGGTCTTACAGTGATCTTTGAACACTGCTCATGTAAACCGCTTCTGGGCGCCCTGAAATCGCTCTCTTTTGTGCAATTGATTCTTTAATCACAATTTAATGTTTTGCTTTTCACTGTTACGAAGTGTAATGGACCTCAGATCATTAAAATTTTATAAAGGCAGGGCAGAGCTAATTACCAATGGGATATTGATAATGAAGAGTGAAAATTATCTTACTATTATGGGTATAAATATGCCACTTTACTGATTTCAGGCAAAATTAAAATCTGGCACTTAAATCAAGCAGTACATTTTAATTAATGCAGATCATGTCCACACTGATATCAGGTGCATTTTGGGAGAAAACCAATAAGAAACGTTTTATTATATACCCTTTGTTATATCATTGCAAATTCATATAAGCATATTTAAGTGGTAAAAAGGCTTATTAGCTATTAGTGCCAGTTGTAATTGCCAGTAACTTTGCTTGCATTCCTCACTGTGTTGCTGTATGTAAATCCCTTCAGCTCCTATTTTCACAGGGAAGATTATCATTGCTTCATCCCATGTTTTGTGGCATTAAATATTTATATTGGCCATATTTATAGTTTATCACTTACATATCTTGGCAGACATTATTAAGTTCTGTCTTTATTCAGCACGCACTGTATATGCATGACATCCTAAATGGTTAAACAATCCTCCAAGCACTTTCCTTGAAAGTTTGGCAAAATCCAAGCCAAGTTTTTTTCATTGTCTAGAATTGGCAGGTCACCAAAAAGTGCACAGCTAAGATGAAGTCTAAAAAATGCTTACAGTAGCGTTTTACTTTAGCTCACAAACTAAAACAAAAACAGGAAGAATTAGGAAAACACCTAAATAAGTTAATGGCGCACTAAAATTGAACAATGATTACACGGTACATGATGCATGAACTTGTCCAGCATTACATCAGTGGACAATGTGCTAAAGGAAAAACGATGAACACTGTCTCACAGGAAATGGCCACTTTCTGTGTGTGGTTGTTCTCCATCTTGTCAATTCAGCTGCTCTACTGGCCATGCTTTATGTGAGCCTCATTCGCACACACTGAATGCAAACCTGAGGGCATAGCTGACATTTCTCAATAATTCAGGCAGACGGGGCTGTGCCACAATCTCACTGCTGCTGCTGTCAGTCAATGGTAAATATCATGAATTTGTCTGCATAGGCACAAAATTTCTTACTCTCTCAATTCTGTACTGTTTGTATAATATATCATATTCCTTGGTTTGATGTGTGGGTTTGTGAATGCTGATGTAATGCAAACTTTGGGTTCTCAGTTAAGTCTCAATTTAGATATTTTGGTTTCTGAGCAAATCTGAGCAGTTTGAGACACAGTTGAGATCTCACGCGTCTCTAGAGTTTCTGATGAGATTGCTACAGTCGCTTCTCTGAAGGAAATCTGAGAAGTGGAAGACCTCCGATTTCTCTTTTTGCTCTCTAGGAGCAACAGTTGAGAAACTTACATTTAGGCATTTGGCAGACGCTTTTATCCAAAGCGACTTACATTACATTATACTATACATTGATTGATTATGTGCAATCCCTGGGATCGAACCCATAACCTCGGCGTTGTTAACACCATGCTCTAACCACTGAGCTACAGGAAAGCTCAAACTAAAGAAATGACAAACAGTGATTTTTAAAAAACTCTGGTATAAACTGCACACTATTACAAAGTATAGTGCAAATTATGCACATAATGCACGCAATTTTAGATTCTCTGGAAACATGCCTTTGGCCTCATAACAACAAGGACATTTTTTTTCATGTGCCTCAGCAAGGAGAACAGAACAAATACAGTAAAAAAATAACATTCACTGCAGCTGAAAAGATAACACAAAATTGTAATTTTGTCAACTGTAAATTTCAGTGTTTCTGTCAAAAAAAAGGAAAAATACTCAATATCTAGTTTTATTAAAAAAAGACTTCAAATTTTAGATCATAAAAGCACTCCAATGCACAGTAAATATGGTCATTCTTCACTGAATTTTATGAGCATCAGTAAATAAGATTAGAGCTGTGCAGTGCTTTATAGACACACACCTCTTATGTTGTTTTCAGTATAAATTGAGGGGAATAAAAAGAATGGACACATGTCAGAGAACTACCAGTTTGAGCAGGTATGCTAACATTCTGCTGTTACAGCAAACATCTAATTAAAGCCTCAGCTGTCATAAAGCTCACAAAGTTTACGTTTTGATTCAAAACCCCGCTAACGTGAACGTATATTTCTGATTTATACAAATCACATGCAACTGCTTGTTTCTCCAGCGCTGAGAAGGGCTGAGAATCTGCCTGTGTGTCAGCTGTCTTTGTAGAGCGAGGTGAACGGCGCTTTGTGATTCGAGGGGAATTGCAGCCAGTCAGGCTGAAACTGCACCAGTGATTAGGAAAATTGAGTTTTTCAAAGCCACTGGGCCTTTTGAATCAAACTCTGTGAGATGCCACTCTCGGGAGCCTTCCCTGCAAAAGAGACACGTCTGTAGCAGCGCTTTGCCGCACTCTCAGTGCAGATATTTCAGGATCCAGGTGGCACTTCCAGTCAGATTAATATGTTAATCTGTTATGTCAGTGCCTTGAATGAATGAGGCCTCGTTTCCTGTAAACAGAGGAAACTGTTCCGTAAGTGATTATGAAGTTGGGAATGAATTATCAATGTGAAATTTAATTGTGGCTACTGAAGCAGAATAGATTCCCAAGGCACTTGGCATTAAAATATGCACAATTTGAGATTGAGAGGTAAGCAGGCCCATCTTTAAAAACAGACTGAGGCCTTTTACTCCGAAGAAAGTCACCACTTACCCTAGAGCCAATGACAGAACAGAATGAATAAAATTACTGATGTTCAAGTCAATCTCTGAAGCGTGGCCCAGGTTTCATTTGAACCACAGCTAACCACTCCCCCCACCCCCTCAGTATATCAATGAAAGAAAATCTTGTGTTTAAGTTCCATGTGTACATATTTTGCTCATAACATGAGCATCACGCGATACATGGCTCAATATACAGTATAAAGCAGATGGCTAACATGTGCTGTAATAACTTTACAGTACATGTAACGTTACACTGAGAGTTTATTTCGTTTTTATAGTTTATTAATTTCCAGAAAGCTTACACTTGTTTTGTAATTTTAAACACTCCCACAACATTATCTGCCTGACTCCTAAGTTCTCAAAAAGCCCTCAGCAGTTATTGCTTCATTTACTGGCATCTTAGTCGAATGTTTTTTACACTGATTTAAAGGTGAATAAATAAATAACACACGCACCCACACGTTTCATTCATTACAGCTTAACAAATCTCTGTATTTTATAAAACAGGTTATCTCACTGCCGGTTCAGATCTTTTGTATGTGCCGTGTTATATATAGAGCTGTTTTACTCAAGATGTGCGTAATCTCGATCACATATGCAGATTGCTATGTAAAAGTTTCTTTTTCTTCATCTCCTGATACATTTTGATAAACTCATTACCTTAATAGTTCATATCTGCATCAGTTCAAACAGCTGTTAACACTTTCTCCAACATGTTGAGATGATGAGACCTGCTTTCCTGTTGAAAGGAATAAAGCCTATGGCTCATATTTTCTGACTGATAGATCTGTTGTGTCTCTTGATGTCTTATGGACTGTAATGTGTATGACACACCTTTTTATTGGTGAAAAGATTTATTAGTGGTCTGCAGCTGGGCTGAAAAATGAAGGTGATATTGTACTAATGTGCCAGTGTGTGTTGACACGCGCCCTGTCCTTGTGTTTTACTCTACTGTGTGTGTGTGTGTGTGTGTGTGTGCACAAGTTATTTCATTGCTGTTGACATTTGTGTATTGTGACATGTCTGTGTACATTTATGTGTTTGTGAAACGAGACCCGAGTGTGGCCAACATAATCTTCTCTGTTTCTTTCCCTACTGTTGGATTGTGATCCTTTTGAAAATACCAGCATATGTCGCGTTTTGGATGCTGGTTTTTCCACTAGGTTAACCAGCAGGAACTCAATCAGCACAACCAGAAAGATCAAGCTGGTTAAAAATAAGTGCAGCCTTTTCTAGTGGAAAATGCTGGCTAGGACTAACAGCGGAGAGAACCATCGGTGTACAGTACATGTGCCGTTTGTGTTGTATGGGAGGAAAATCTAATGTATTAAAATAAATGACTGTTCTTCTCCCCTTTCCACCTCTCCATATTATCCTCTCCTTTTCCAAGGTCACAGTAAAGAGGCTGTGCTCGCTTGTTTTATATCACGACTGCTGACAGCTGCAATTTAATTGTGACCAAGAGTAACATACCCTACTTTCAACAGCCAGACAGAAGAGACCTTGAACGTATTCCCTACACCTGCTTAAATCCAATCTCCTCTACCACCCTCCTGTGGTTTATTCCCAACAAAGCCACAATAATGATAAATGAGTAAAACATTATAAAATCTGTGCTGCTCATCCTTAATTCTTTAGAGTGCTTGTTAGTGTGCAAATCAAAGTCTGCATGACTTTCTAGAAAGTCTATTATTGTACAACATTGCTCACTGCAATGATTTTTTACTTTATAGAAGTCATAGATAACTTTATAGAGACTCCATTGATAAATACTGACACAGAGAAACGATACTCCTAGAGCCCTAAAGAACAATAAGACGTGGCCATTTTCTAAACAGCATACTAGCATGCTTCTATTAACTCTTGCTGAAGTATATAGTATGCATACCGTGTTTATGTAAAATGTATGTATTTCAAGAATACACCTACTTCATTTGTTAAAAGAAAAAGCATACAACTGAGATTACTATGTGGAATACTATATTTCACAATGCAATGCAAACTTTCCACATACGTTGACTAGTCAATTATTATTTTTATAATCATGCCGACTTTTGCTTATATCTAAGTATGTAATCTGCATGGCTTCCTAGAATGTTTCTTATTATACATTATTCTCATTATATATGAGGAATCATTTCAATCAGACAGTGATTAACTTCATAGACTGTAACTGTATTGTCACTCACTGGCAGGGTTTGCCAAAGGATTCTCTGTAGAGTTCAGGAGACAACATGTAATAAAAATGCATATCAGCCTACGAGGGGATTCTCTCATGAGGACAGAATCACAGTGTGGGCACAATCTAACAAAACTGACAGGCCAAATACAAAATGGTGTAGAGCATCACATGTACCCTCACATTCCCTCAGCTTATAAGCTCATGAGAACTAAGGCAACATTTTGTAGATTTTATCTGAGGCAAAAAGACATACATTAGATGTTTATTTTTGTCATATGAGCTGGCATAAATGCAATCCTTGCTTCAATTTCAGTCCCTATCCCTTCATGTTGACTGTGACTGAGGAAAATTTGATTCTAAGATTGCATTTTGCATCAACAGGTGCACTACATATTTCTAGGGCTTTCTTTCTGATTGAACCCAAGCTCTGTTGCGTTTCCCTGCAATTCAGGGACAATATCAAGAGTCTGTTTGTGTGGACACACAGTAACAAGAATATAAAGCTCATTTGAGCCTGAGGGAACACATGCATACACATGACATCTGATGTCATATGTACGTCATGATTTTTCTACAGTGTTTTTTTTATTCATAAGCATTCTCCTTCCACATTCCCCGTGTTTGGTTTGCAGGATGTCAAAGAAACACTTGATTTCAAGCTATTAAACTGACAACAAGTTATAATTAAAAGCATACTAGTCAATTTAATGGTTTGAGACAGACGGCATGAGCAAATTCAAGCTAGTGGACGGTCTGTCTGCATGCATAATTAAGTGTGTGTCAGATTTGTTTATTTAGTTTATTTAGCTTTGGATACTCATATTCCTGTGTTAAGTGAATGACTGTGATGAGTTAAGTTGAAAATGTGTGTGATGTGGGTACAAAAAGCTCAATTTTCTTTAGGACATAAAGAGATAAAATTAATTGTGTGTTTGATGTACTTTCACTGAGACTGAATTTTCCACCTGTCGTTCCTCACAAGCCACAAACTGAACCGGCATTTACAAAAATATGTCTTTGCCCTTTTAAGCATGTTATCTTTATTTTCAAAGCTTGTTTAATTACCAGAAAGCTCCTCCAGTCAAAATAACTTCTTAGTTTCCCAAAAAATGTAACGAGAATTGGCTGGCCTTGGCTTTTGGAAAGAAATAATGGTGGCATTTCTGAAATAGGTTTCTGTCGTTCAGGTTATTTAAATATCTTGCTAGTCTTAAAGTCTAAGACACTTCTTGACTTTCCCTTGTATGAGGTTCTACATGTCTATTAAACCTGAGAGAACACAAATCTGATGTGCATAAACTGAATTAGGACCAATGAATGTGCGGACCAAATCTGAGTATCAAATCCAATATTTGTACAGTTTTGTAAAAAATCAGTATATCGTGACATGAAACAATGAAGCTAAAATCTCTTTACATAGTTTGTGTATTATAAGTATGTTTCTTTGTACATATAATTAATTTGAATCTGCTTTGTTATTAAAGAAATATGTTGCCTTTTTCATTACCATGAACTGCTGTTTAAGTGAAGCGTAACAGATTTTGCATGTCGATTTAGTGCTACAGAAATATAAGAGATGTCATCCTTGAATTTCAATTAGTTTCTCCTCCTTTTAACTTTCCCTCTCTGTTCACAGTTGGAGACTAAGGCAAAACCATATCAAATGGTTTGCTTCATTTTCAATTACACAAACATTATTGAGAGATTGTATTGGAACTACGTTACCATGAACGAAACAATAGTGGATTTTATCATTATTTGTCTACATGCAGACACTTCATAATGCGGTCTCAGTGCTAAGATGCTTAGCTAACAGAATAGCAAATAACAATAGGAACTTGTACTACACAAACCATTGGCTTGAGAAATAACAGAACTAACATACTTCTGCGGTATTAATGTTTGGGATTCTACATCAGCTAAAACTATTGTAAATTACAAGCACTGTAAAACGCTTTCGCCAGCTAACTGATAATCATCAAACTGACATTTGTTGATGTGTTGATTTGAAGAAGAAAGGACTGCATATGTTACAGTAAAATGGTCTGAGATCAAATAGATATCAAACAAACCTAAAATAAAGTATGTGTACAAGGTGTACTTTCAATAATATCTAAAGCAGACCCATCTTTAGTTTTGTATAACATACAATGCTGCAGGCCACAATCTTACAATTGGATTATGATGATTGTATTGCGACTGTTTCAGAAAATTGCCAGATTTGCCCTTTACTTTGCTCTGTGCATAACTAAATTTGTTGTTCTGCAGAAACACATTTTTCAAAAACTCAATCAGAGGACCATATGCCTGTGGTGCTCCGATTGTTCCTTTAATATGTTAATGCTTCTAAGAATATATTATAGGAAAGTTTGCCAGGTATTTGGAGAAACTGAAAAGGACAGGGCTTCACACTCCACTAGATCCTTATAAATTTGGATATAAAGCTCCTTATAGAGCTGGATGTTGGAGGAATCGATGGAACTGTATCAAGCTGACAATGTAATCACGCACTGATGTTTGTTATAAAAAAGCCATTTGCTTAGTGCTGTTATACAATAAGCATGTCAGACGAGTTTTCTCATGGAATGGATGCTTGTCAAACTTTATTTTACATTTACATTTATTTATTTAGCAGACGCGTTTATTCAAAGTGACTTACAAGCGACGACAGCATTAAACATTTTGTCCTAATAACCAACAAGCCGAGTCTACATGCTACATTTACAAGTGGATATTATGTTTACTAGAGACAGGATGAACAGAAGGAGTTATTTTATTTTTGTAGGAAAGAGAAAGAGCATTAGGGATTGGTCAGGTGTCTGCGAAACAGGTGTGTTTTGACTTGTGTTTTGAACGTAGTGATTTGCCTGCATTTTTTGCCTGTATTTTCTAACTAGTTGCTGAAACTTCACTATGAACTTTACATGCACTGTTGGCTGTGTTTAATACGTAATTATTTAATTTAATATTTTTAAGGTATAAGAGCAGTGCCTGCATCCCCTGCTATGAGTATATTCACAATACAGTTTAAGTGCCTTATTGCCTTTATAAAAACAGATATCACATAATACAACTATTAAAGAACACAAATTATTAATGCTGTTATATTTGAATGAAACCCTTCCTTTCGTTAGAAAACATAATCCCGCTCGTGTAAACAGCAGCAGAACGTTGCTATGCAACTCAATCAGCTGTAAGTGCTGCACAGTGATACAATTTTATTGTGCATAAACTCCAGCTATTGACCAATAAGCATCAAGAAGCGGAACTGTTTTACACTAATAGAGTTCTTCCTGAGCCGATTAAACAGATTTACTGAAAAACAGATAAAAGAAAAACCTGGTTATATTATATATATTTTTACTGTATTCTCAAACAGCTGTAGTTCCCTGTGTCCTTGAGAAGTCCCACATAAGGCGGCATCAGCTATATGAATAATGTTTATAAATGTTTTGTTTATTAAGCATCAATCTCTTCTTATACATACAAGGTTCTGTAGGAGTAAATGAACATTAGGTGATTCGGAACATCAACAAGAGAAATATTTCACGTGTGGCTATGAAACCAAGCATAACTGCAATATTTCAACCCTGTGTCAAATACATGTCATTAAATGGGCATTAAAATATATTTTAAAATGATACAAATCTATAAGCTGTAGACTATGTTTCTTTCTAGACATGGTCATTTATTTATTTTACATAACAAGTCACACCAGTTTACTTATACTTACTCTGTTTTTCTATATGCCATCGAAAGATATGAAACAGAAAAAAACATTTATTGCTCATCATCTTTATAATACGCTTTTTTTGTTTATCTAGTTAACAAAAAAGTAAAGACATACTGTTTCCAGTAGTTTCCAACCACACCAAATATGAAACACTGGAAATGTACTTAGATTGCCATCATTTGTTATTGTTATGGCATTCTTATGACAGTGGCATTAATGGGTACAAATGGATACTGCAATATATTAGAATAGAGACATTTCTTACCAAGTTTGTGTCTTCTGTATAATAAATCACACTTTTTTAACCAACTTGTTAGATGTGCTCTTATTTACTTGATAAACACTGAAATAAGGATTAAACATAACTGTGAATTTATGTGCGTAATCATTCACTCCATTGTGTATTTTTTCATTTGCGGCTACAGAAGAATAAGTTATATTATATGTCCAAATAGGTTATATATGTAAGCAGCAATTGTGATTTGTTTAAAATGAAATAATTATGGTATTAAAGAGAAAGAAAAATGAGAAAAAAGATGAAACTACAAGAGGAGGCAATGATTCAAAATTTCATGCCCTGAAAAATAGAGTTGTCCTCTCTTGCATTAACTTTACACTATAATACAAAATTCCAACATAAAGTAATAAATCAAAGAGGTTTACAATAACCTAGAACCAGATCAACACGGTTTTAAGTCCTACTACTGGAGACTTACCGTATTACACTCAAAAAGTAGGCCTGTGTTTATTTCTTTGTTTAATTGCTGCAATGTTAATTGG
>JAZGTI010008106.1:0-20610 GCA_036877585.1 Botia kubotai | reverse complement strand
ATCAGCTTGAATCAGTCGGCCCATTCTCCTCTGACCTCTAGCATCAACAAGGCATTTTCACCCACAGGACTGCCGCATACTGGATGTTTTTCCCTTTTCACACCATTCTTTGTAAACCCTAGAAATGGTTGTGCGTGAAAATCCCAGTAACTGAGCAGATTGTGAAATACTCAGACCGGCCTGTCTGGCACCAACAACCATGCCACGCTCAAAATTGCTTAAATCACCTTTCTTTCCCATTCTGACATTCAGTTTGGAGTTCAGGAGCTTGTCTTGACCAGGACCACACCCCTAAATGCATTGAAGCAACTGGTTGATTAGATAATTGCATTAATGAGAAATTGAACAGGTGTTCCTAATAATCCTTTAGGTGAGTGTATATTTTGAGACTATGCAACATTTAGTCAATTAATTTAATAGATGACAGGTATTATATAGGTATTATATAAGACAAGATATGCCATTCCAGGTTACATGGAGATGTGTAAGGATGAAGTGGGCAGAGTGGATTCCATATGCAGGTTTTTATTTATGGATCTGTGCTTGCTTCAATATTCACAGCTCTTAGTCAGGTCACAAGCTTCAACCTCACTGGAACGACATGAGGACACTCATATCAGCAACAATACTGGGCCATCTTGGTTAATATTTCAGTAATGTTAAAATTAGAGCAGTTACCAATCTCTCGAAATTCTTTATATTGGTCCGGGTGTCTGTCTGTTGTGTGCATGTGCGAACCTTATTGTAGAATAGTTTATAACACTGCATCTGAAATCTTTAGCAGGCTTGAATAGGACCGGTACATTGGCAAAAGTGTATCTGGTTGCTTGTTGAATAGGTAAAGCAAAATGCCAATTTTACTTTTAATACCTAAGAACCTAAAACTTGTGGTTATGTTACGGGGCGGGACATTTCCAGAACATGCTCAAAGCAGATGACCGATTACAACAGACTGGGCCGGCTTGACCAATCAAAGCATGTCAGCTGGAGCTTCAAAGAATCTGGAAGACAGATTGGGAAGCAGACAGATTGAGAAAAGTGGTTTTGCAATAATAAAATATGTGAAAATGTATATTTTTAAACAATCATCAATGAAAACCATGTCTCTCTCTTTTAGCTGATTTTGAGTTGGCTCAGCTGCAGGACAGACTGAACGAGACAAAGGATGTGTTCGAAAGTATTATTTCTGCGGCTGGCATCTCACAAAGGTCTGTATGTCTCTGTTCCTGTGTCTTTCTTTAACATTATACAGTTGCATAAATAAAGTAAGTGAACCTTTATCAACAACAACAACCTCCTATAAATTCTGCGCAGGCTTCACTGGAATTAAGGTTGCAAGATCCTGAGCAAGATGCTTAGGACAAATGATCTTGTAATTGGATAATGCAATAAGACAATGACCCTAAGCACAGGAATGAATCAACAACTTTATTTCTTCAAAATAAAAACATCCTGATTAAGATGCTTTGGCATCTAGACATCCTGCAGAACTATAGGTTATTGTTCGTAACACGGGTTTTCTAAAATATTGAGCGAAGAGATCCACTTATGGGAAGGGCATCTAGGAATTTAGGAATAATCTCTGCCAACCATGATGATTCACTTTGGGCCACCTGAGGCCACGGATGGGCTAGTGTGTCCATGCCGGGAGGCGCGCCATCATCCTGTAGTGAAAACATAGGACTGTCAGGATTTTCTTAGCCACACCCTTGTGAAGGACATTTTTCTCCAGGGTTTAGCAGAGGGGGTATTACTCTGCCAAATGGGTGGCTTTCTGCATGGTTTAGACCTGCCTGCATAATGGAAATAGCATTCCGTAGCAGAGAGATTCGGTGGCCATACAGAAGGAGACTTGTGTGGCGCAGGCTTCCTAAGAAGACAAAGTTTAAAAGCCTTGTCCTTTTTGTCATTGTAATGTTGTTGAATTAAGGCAACAACAGGACCAGAGAGGCTTAACCGGCACTCTGTTGAAAGCTACAGAACACCCGTTAGTTTGGACGGCCTGACAAGCATTATGGAGAACAGGATAATTTATAGTAACAATCTTCTTCCAGAGAGGGAGAGAGGCCACCTTCTATAGTTGTTGCCTGGTAGGCAGATAGCCAAGGCCGAAGGCTTATAAGAAGCCTGATGGATGGATACAGAGAAGCAGTCAGCCCACATTGAGAGAGGTTAAGCTGTCTGGCAATAGAGAGCTCAATGACGGGGAAGTCAGTCCCCATGCAGAGAGTTGCCATATCCTTAATTTTAAGACCTGCAAGATCATATTTAAGGTTGAACAGATCCTCCAGTAAGGTTTCAAGGGCGCATGCAGAGAGAACAGAGAGAGGGTTGTCCCTAGGTGTAGCTGGTGTCAGTTTAGAGATTGACATAGAGTAGAACTAGAAGAAGGCAGGGAGCCTAATAAAAAATGCAAACATGGGCAGCTTGTAGAAATAGGAATAGTCAACCAGGTTATTAGGACAAACACACGTAGCAGAAGCTGATTCACAGATATATCCTCGTAAAGACAGTGGTGAAGTCTGTAAAGCCAACTTTAAGTAGTCCAAGAGGTCGTGAGAAGTGAATGCCAACAGAAGAGGTAATGTGTGGAGGTGTCTTTACGTATTTGGCAAAGGGGCAGTTCATCACCTGGCATAGGGCATGCACTCCTGTCTGTCAAAGCCAGATTTGGTGCAATTGGATGGTTCTGCAGAAGTCAGATATGGATACTCTTCCCTTTGGTGGAGCTCGAACATGAAATGATAAAAGAGAACTGAAGAAGTTTTCTGAGGAAGTTTGGTGTGAAAATCCAGAAAATGTAAAATGGTAGAGGTTATCTGTGGTTCACATACTTTTATCTACCTTGCATTGTTTGTTATTTACTTTTTTATACAGAAATTAAGATAAATCTAGAAACAGCTATAGATTGTTTAGTATTTGAGGTAAGGGTTTGTGTGAAGTTTTGGTGTTTGAGGGTTTGTGTGTAATGTGTCCTTATGTTTCTGCAGTGTGGAAAGTGCTGTAGCCGGCTATGAAGAGCAAAAGTTACTGTACCAGCTGAGAGAAATCACCCGCGTTCTGCATGAGGGGCGACTCATAGATGAAGCTCTACCAAACACTGCAGAGCGGTCCTGTGGCCACACGTGGGATGGTGCTGTACACACATTGCTTTCCTTAACTCATCTCTACTGCAGCGTTAATTCATGACTGGTATGTTATAACAATCTTCTTGTTTTGACAGATTTTGCTGAAGACAGTAAAAATAAAGTGACTCTGCATTTCTGTTGCATTCATTCACCTGACATGATGCAAGGGGCATGTGAGCAGGAGACAAAAAGCCTTCCTGACCATTCAGATGATATGTGTGTGAATAGTCTTCCTGGGCACTCACATGAGATGTATGTAGAGTCTTCCTGAGCACTCAGATAAATTGTATGTGGAGGAGCCTGTTGGTCAAAGTGATGACAAGAAGACCAATGCCATCAGAAACATTTCTGTGTGTGATGCCACAGAGAGACAGCAAGAACAGGAAGTAATGCAACACTCAGCTTTGTTTCAGACAACAGTGTCATCAGACACAGGATAAACAACTAAAGCAAATTCCAGCTTGTACAGAGCACAGCGTTTAAAACCCTTTCAATGTCATCATGTTCAGCTTTATGAAAAACAGACAAAGCAGATCCTGTTGACATATCTGTCTCCAAGGAAACATTCACCATACCAGCTGTGTCAACTCTATTGAATATCATTTGGCTTTTATCTTTAAATATGTCTGTATAATGTTTTAAATATATGAATCTGAAACATAAGCTCAGGGACTTGAGTCTGAAATCTGAAACATAAGTCCCAGGGGAAAAGTCTGTGCAACCAAACTATGTTCAATAGTGGTGATTAGTATGTTTATGTTTTCCAGTTTATTTGGTGCTACTGGCAGAAGGAGTATTGATTGACATGAATATATTTGCATAGCTGTCATAAACGTGTACAAATGCAGAACTTACATTTGAATCAGAAAGAAAACTGTGCTCCTTATATTTGATTGGATGAGAGCCATTCAAAAAATCCTGATATAGGACCAGTCCTTATACTACAACTGTAAAATATTATATCATATTATATTATATATTATGCACAGAAACTCCTCTTTACCATAAATTTGTAGGGACATCATTTTCCACATTTTAAGGCAATAAATGATCATACGCTTGTGGCTATATGTTTAGAATTCCTTAATGTTATCAGGTTGAGAAGTAAAATATGCTATTTGTGGAAAATATAACTCAGATCCTCAAAGAATAAGCAAAAATTGCTGTCCTTTTGCATCTTTTTAGCTGACATTTGATATTTAATATTTTATTCTGGGCTATCTAAATATGGTTTATACACTGTAGGATAAATTTTAATTAAGGTATTTGACAACTTCATTCTCTGTTTGATCAAATACATGTTCATTAGTGCAACTTATAACTGATGAACAAGTATTAGACCCTTTGGGTTAACCGCTTCAAATTTATCTGTGTAGAAATGTAACTGCACTACATTTGGACCTTCAGAAAGAGCTTTTTAAAAACTTTCAAAAATGTCACTTGAAACTTTTCACTATTTGTTTTTGTAAATGAACCTTCAGTACATCAGACATGGGTGATAGAAAGGTTTTTCCCGTTACCATTAACATCAAGTACATGTTGAACTGGCTCAAAGGATATTTTTTGCAGTACTGTGTTAACTGGTATTGTCAGTGAAGACTCAATTACAGTAAAGGACCCTACCAGACAGCAAATGCTATAAATCCTTTTTATCGTTTAACCCAAAGCCAGACTGTTTTAGGTGGAATTATTTCAGGAAACTGCCTTAGAAAAATTAATTAAAGGCTGCTGTTTCTTGTGTAACCACTGTAAGGATGAGATGTTTTCCTTTACCCAAAAATAAAAATTACTCTAATAATTTTCTAACCAACTCAATAAACATCATGGAAATGCAATAGAAGTTTTGAAAAGACAATCTTTAATTACGTCAAAATGAGTATAAACGCAGATTGCTTGACAGGTCTGGAAATTCATCTAGTTAACATTTAAAATAGACATTTGTTTGAAATGTTCCAGGGATATATAACAGAATAATCAAAAGTATTCATTATAAAATACTTTAAACAGCATTAAAAATATTGTCAGAAACATTATGTCAGGCCTTTGTTGAATACCAACAAATATGAATGAATACCAGTGGTAAAAATGGTTTTCTTTCACAAACCTATTGTTGCGCTTCAGAACACATTAACCCACTGGAGATGGAGATATGATGAATGGATGGGCTTTTTGGCACCAAAAAATTCAGGCACTATTCAGATATTTAAATTATAAAGCGAGGAAATTATAAAGCCGGGAAAAGCCAGGAATTATTTAATATAATTCCAATATAATAAGATATAAAAGATAATTTTTGTTTTTAGGTGAACTTTTCCTTTTAACAAGAACAAGAGTAATTGACTTCCCCATAATTGAATCACCCTTCACAAATATTGCCTTTCAAACAATCAGCTTTGTGCTGGGTGGGCTTCTAAAGTGACTTCTGCATCACATGTATGTTGCTGTGGGAAGTGAAATGGTTCAAAAATGAATTTTTTAAACACCACGTCAACAACACATTGTCAACACACTCTTGCGTATGGTATTTCTGAACCATTTGGCTTCTATATAAGTTCACAAAAATTGGTGGGTCACACACCTATGTGTGTGTAGGAAAACACAGATAACAGTGACCAGCCAAAGCTAATTTCTGACAGGGCTATATCTGTGCTCATGTTGGACTTTATCTTTATCTGTCATTGTGAATTTTGCAAAAATTGTCTATTTAGCCATCATTTTAATGTTTATAGTTTAATGATAAAACATTTAATGACTTGTTTTCATCCATGTTTTTATTTTTAATCATAAACTTGAAAGATGAACAGAGACTGTTAGTAGTACAACACCTTGCAACTTTTCACGTTCAACAACACTCAAAACAGATAAATGAATGCAGCTGAGGCCACAAAAACACAACCTTTGTGCCTGAACAACGCAATTAATATACTAAACAACAATTAATATAGCTGTGTAGCGAAAAGTCAGAGGCATTCAGACCCATTTGCAGCTTTATTGGGATATCGTTTAACAGTCTGGGGTCAATTATCAAACAACGAACAGCAGAGACAAGGAAAAGGCAGGAATCGTGAAACAGGCTAGGGTCGAGGCAGGCAGCAAACACTCACAAGGCACATGAAACAGGCAAGGAATGAGGCAAGTAGCAAACAATTAGAGTCCAATAAACAATCCAAACGGGCAGGCAGAGAGTAGTCAAAATGATAAACAATCCAAAGGTCACAACGGTTAAACAAGAAAGCAAACAAGAAATGATAGCCGGGACAAATCAAGACTTCACAGTGAACTGTTGTGTGTGTGGGGTTTATATGCATGTGTGTAATGAAGTGCAGGTGAACCATTTGATCTATAAAAAAGATTTTAATAACTTTTTTCAGGGAATGTCCCCAGATGATGCATGCATAATTTTGTGCAAAATGGATGTATGACCAAGAAGGAGTTTGAAAAAGTAGGTTTTCAAAAAAAACATGGCAGCCAGGAAGTACAGTCCACTATGACAAATTTGGTATCTTAGCACTCGATATGAGCCAGGGAATTTATAAAGATAAGTCACATAACAATAATGCAGAATATTTAAAAGTATGGAGTCAGATCAGTTTTTTTAATAATACATTTACAAAACGTAATTCTTAAATGCACAGCACAATTTACATGTACAAAATTAGATTAGTAAATTTACACACACACAAGCGAAAGCACAAATATTTTCTCAAATGCTCACACAAAGTCATCTCACTATGTGTATATCAAGTTCTTGAATTAATTTCCTGTAAATATTTGTGAATGCCCTTACATGTATTTATGGACCTGCAGTTCTGATACAAAGCAGGAGGACTTCTGCATGGATTTAGAAGAGGACATTCAACAAGTCGGTTTTCTTAATCTGATGGCATTTAATAATTAAGATCCTCCTTCCTCCCCCACATGGAAGGAAGCAAGGCACAATAGCTTGGGAACAAACATCAAATGGTGTTTTGTTGTTTAATGACATGTTCCTTCAGATAAACCCAACATTGATCACTAGCCCAAGTGCCTTACAATAGTCACAGTTTAACAAGACAAGGTAATAAATTATTGTTTCATAGTTTATCGATATGTAAATTTAAGAAGCTAGTTTTAAATGTATTTAATACCGCTGTTTGTGGGTGCCACACTGACCAGTTACATAAACAGAAGTAATGTTAAGTTGTAAAACTATAACATTTATTAAAACATATGTAGAGTATATGTCAGAGAATACTACCGTGTCCAACATCGTTCTAGCAAGTTAACACATCTCTTTAAAGTTATCTTTAGTAATCTCAGACTGACGGAGATAAACGTCAGTGAGTGAGAACCTGTTAGAAACTATAATTGGAATGGGAGAGCAGTGTTTTGTCCTGCTATGTCGTCTCACAGTCACAAAGTTACCCTGCTGAAGGGATCTGCAACCAGAACAGAACAACGTATGGACCTAGCCGCATTCAAAGTCTGCTCTAAAGCTCTATTACTTTTACTATCCTTAAGTAAAGTTTGGATATGTGTCTCTAATTCTGAAATCTTCTCTGTAAGTCTATTTCCCTACATTATAATGGTAAAACCCCCAGCGCTGACAGAGAAGACTACACTAAATATTTGGCAAACAGTGTCTAACCATAACCCTAAAAATAAAAAAGTAAAACAATAGAGCTATTCGCACTTTCAGTAATTGGGACCTAATAATCCTATAATAAACTTTCAGTTTTTCCATCTTTCCATTTTCAGAGTTTTCCATCTAAAGCTAAAATAAAATTAATGTGACCACTGTGTAGCACAATAGGTGCACGCTGTCTCCACTGTATATTAATTAGTGTGTCCATACAAAATTTGAGTACATTATAAAGCATGAGAACTGATGTTGAGGTGACATTCTTACTTAAATGAAACTCATGTCATCGTTCCAAAACATACAAAGCATACTCTTAAAAAAAAAGGAATTTTATTTTTCTTTATGCCCAAAGACAGGAAAGCAAAATATTTCAGTGTAATATAAAACGTGATTGCTAACATTATTTAGAAACAAATATATAATAGCCAAACACTCTTATCAACTTAATTAGCAGACGTAAGTGATGGAGACGGCAGAAGACTTAAGTGAATATCTCAGTGCTCCATTGGTTCATCTGGTACTGCAGGAGCCGATTCATCTGCGGCCTGTCATCAACAAACAGTCAACATTAACGTCACCCTAAAATATCTGGACAGGTCATTATAAAACAACATATACAGTATACAGTCATCTTCAGTCAAAACCTTAACTGGTACGCAGTTAATTAGCAGTATGTAGCAGTCCAAGTAGCAGTATGAACTAAGTAAATGAACCCCCCACTTCTACTTTAAAAAAAAAAAAAATTTCCTTATACTGTGTTGAATTATCTGAGACCTGTCTGTAGCACTTATTCACTGTTGCCTCTTATTGTATTTTTGCTTTTGTAAGTTGCTTCCTTATCCTCATTTGTAAGTCGCTTTGGATAAAGGCGTCAGCTAAATGACTAAATGTAAGTAACTCATTAATGCAGTGTGTATGTTTATGTATATGACTGAAGTTAAAACATGTTCTTTACATTTTTCCAAAATTTAGTGAGTATTTAGCAAACCACCTTTTTCCTGCTTGGTATGAAATTAGAATGCAAAATATTATTGTTGCTCTGAAAAAGGTACAGTGCAGCAACTCTGTGTGATGAATGGACAAGCATTACTCAAAGACATTAGTCACTCTACATTTTGTCAGTTAATGAAAAAAAATGGGTATTAGAAAACTTATTCAAACCTAAGTCCAAAGCATTGGCATTTTTGACATCCATATTGTATTTAAAAGTATTTCTATAGCGTTAAATCTAATGTAAAAGTTTACTAATGCTACTGTAATAAACATCTCACCCTTCTTTGAGGTCTCTCCTCCAGGCCTTCAAGGAAATATGCAACATCTTTGTCATCATAAATGGTAAACTCCAAGTTTTTTCCCACAAACTCAATGGACACATTCTAGAGAAAACAAGGGGTTATTTGTGTGAGCAGTAAGTGGAGATAAAGGCAAGAACAACAGGGGCATGAAATATCAAACCTTTGTAGTCAGATTCTGTTCAGCAGGTAGTTGTCCCGCAGCGCACGCAGACCATGCTGCACCAGCTGACTTAGATAATCTGAGAATAAAAGGAAAGGGGACAAATATGATGACATCATGAAGTTTAAAGCAAAGAGCATTTTAATAATGCATTTGTAAGTGTAGCTGTTTTGTGTCTCTCAGGATAAGATAGATGTACACTCCAGAAATGAATCCATGTGTCTCTCCAGGTAGGTGCGGGCTGACTGTGAGCGAGCACCGACAGACATGGCTTTACAGTCAAAGTAATTGGCTGAAGGAAAGTCGGAAGATGCGTGGTCCCATGTCATGTAATTCACCAACATTTGAAACAATTCATCATACAATGTTGGTTATGTTGACCATAACCATTAATCTCTGTACTGGGATCAGAACTATTTACCACTTGTAAATGTAGCTTTGTAGACAGGCTTGTTGGCTCTTAGGGTAAAATGTTAGATGCTCTCTCTTTGTAAGTCACTTTGCATAAAAGCGTCTCCTAAATGAATTAATGTAAATGCATGACGTTTAACATCAGATAAAGGCATACATATTTGCAAAACATAACCTAATTAATATAGCTGCAAGCAGAGATGACAGGCCCAAGTACTATGGCACCATCGCCATACAAAGCTTCTCTGAAAACAATCCACGCGGCATCTAAAGTGGCACTTTAGCATCTTCAATATTCTTGAATTTGCTTGACTCACAATAACCACCCTCCATGTTATCCCTTTACATTTTAATGGCTTGGCATATTTTCCAAATTTGGGGAGATTGATTGCATTGTTGACGAGAATAATACTTGTATTAAGGTGGTGGTAGGTAAAACGAACTAACTACACAAATCCTTTGAGCTTTATATCAGCCAAGCCAAGTCCATGTAAGTTGACTATTTTAAAGCTTGTTTTAAGCGACGCACTTTCTGTTGCCAGTTTATGGCACTATGACTATGACTCACAACTGTCATATCAATGTCATCGGCCCACCAAAATAAACATATGACGTATGCCGACGTGTGTGAACATTTTGAGCATGTTAAGCGACCCAAAGGCCCTGAAAACCTTGAAAAAAAAAAACATTCCAATGGAAACAGTATTTTTCACTTTAAGAAAATTCACACTTTCAGTGCTTGGGCCTCAATAACTGTAGAACCAATGAGATCTGAAGTTATCAATGTGCTGCCACATTTGAATTTTGCACTTTGACCTGTTTATTCGCTAATGAATTGTTTCCTTTTCACAAAGGTCTCGTTTCACTTCAGAAGATTTATTACACCAACTGGAGGAATTTCTGATGCGTGTTCATTTATTCAAATGGTCCAGATGTGTTGTAGGTATAGTGCTATTTACGCGCTCTTATTTAATTTAACTTTTGTTTTGTGCTAAAGAAAGTCATATACACCCAGGATGGCATAAGGGTGAATTTACATTTTTCATTTTTAGGTTCCCTATTCCTTTAGGTTTTGCTTATATTGTTAAACACATCATTGCAGGTCAGCACCAATCAGGTGTAAATCAAATTAGGGAAAATAAACTAAAGGAATGGTAAATAAAATCCAGAAATAACTCAAATGCAGGGCTCGCAAAATCATTAGCCCAACCAAAATGTATTTCCGCCTTGCCCATCGGCTATCTTATAAGGGAGAAAAATATATTTGAAGTTTTGAAGTGGAGAAAAGGTGGAGAAAGATAAAAAAAAAGAAAGCTGATGAAGAAGACGCTATGCCCTCAACGTCGAGTGGCATTTTCTTATCTGTGACTTCAGTTGATATTTCAGACTCAGAATCTGACACAGACTGAATTATGTTCTATATTGTTTATATTGTAAGTTCATAGAAATTTCAATTTAGTTAGAACCAAATATTTGTATTGATGATTGTAATTTGATTATTTTTTACAATTTTGTCTCCTTTACAGTGTTCTACATTTAAAATAATGTTTTTTTTTATTTGGACTACTTCAATTTATTTCAAACAAATCATTTGATAGTTGATAGACTGTGGATATAAGTTGATAGACTTCTTTAGTAAACGTACCATTATATATATATATATATATATATATATACTACTAGCCTAGTTAGTTCTATATTTTGTTCCCTGCTTAGTCACAGCAGTGTGATGTTATGGCTGCAATTAGTAACATTATGCTTCACCATTTCTGTTTGTACAATTTCTCAGTGCCCGATATATTATCAAATATAATTAGAATCATCTGTTTCTCATCAATAAATAACTATAAATCATTATAATCAACTTTAACGTGCCAGAGGAGAACTGGCCGTCCCGGTTGAGCCTGGTTTTTTCTGCATCTATACATAATTGGAGATTTGGTTCCTTGCCACTGTTGCCCTGGTGGCTTTCTTGCTGGGAGACTGCTGACGTCTAACTTAGGGTTAGGGTTTTGTTAATTGTAAACTTCTGATTTTTTATATTTTGATATTTTATGTACGCATGCATTTTACTTTTGCGTGTTGTGTGTAGTTCATCGTACTACTGCAAATCCCCTGTTCCATAAGATGTTATCTTTTATATGCCATCTCCATGTAAGCTAAAACGCATATCTTGCTTAATTTTGTGGCTTTATTGGTTCAGTTTTCAGTTATTGGTTCCTAACTCTAACCCTTTATTCATTAACCTACTATAAACCTAGTGTGCCAAATTAGTCTTGTAGTCTTGTAGCCTTGTATCTCACACAAATTATTTGCAATAATACCACTAACATGTCTGACATTTGTTCTGTGTTTTATTATTATTATTCTTTTTTGTAAAAAAGCTTTGAAGCAATGTAACATTGTAAAAAGCGCTATATAAATAACATTGAATTAATCTGAAAAACACACTCAAAAGTATGTACCTGCCCATCACAAAGTGTGCATACTTTTACTAGGTAGTTTAAGTTGGGTAAATTAGGATGCAGCAACAATATGGACACTATGTCAGGGATCAGAAAACACAGAGAATCCAGTTGCGAGTAATAACAATAAATTGATTGAAAAGTCAATGAAGCAGGGAAACTGTTTGCAGTTTTTCGGCTGGACTGGAGATTGCCGGGCAGGAGAGATGGTGCTGGAAGGCAGAAGACGGAAAGCCGGAGGCGAGGCGGTGCGGGCGAGCGGACAGGTTCGGCCACGAGCGGAGACCACCAGGCCGGAGGGAGACGGAAGAGCATGGCAGACCAAGCAGCAGCGGACTCCAGGACGGTGGACAACATGTGGTCCTGTAGATCAACTAGTAGAGCATTGTGTTAGCAGCACAAAGGTTATGAGTTCGATTTCCCAGGGGGACACACGTATCAATAAATTGTATACTTTGAATAAACTGTAAGTTGTCTCAACTTCTTACCAAGCAGTCCTACAGAGTTCCATTAAAATTTAATATTTAAGAAAACTAACAAATACACAACAGATGGCAAGAAAACCCATAGCTTATCCCCCGATTATACGGGACAAAAGTTTACTGCTTCCAATGAGAGAGACCAGTCTGGACACTGGAAGAGGTCTGTCAAACACAAACCTGGAGTCCAGACAATCCTGCCGCATAAAGTTGCTGTGGAGAAGAGACAGGCTAAGATAAATAAAAACTTACATAAAAAAGATGTTCTGTTTTAAAGTTTTGCTGTATTATCAATTTCTAAACACTAATAAGGAATTATTGACTATTAAGTGAGGATGAATAAGGGATGTTGATGGTCTGGCCATGGATAATAATGTTGCACAGACCGTTCAAATTCTTAAGAACTCAATATATCAGAAGCTGTGGGGATTCATTTTGTTGCCTGTGTCTGGGTAAAACAGCAAATTTTCATTTTTGGGTGAACAAACCCATTAAAGCTGATGTATGTTATTCTTTTATTGCTAAAACACTGTCTGAAGTCCCAGCTTGATATGCAATCACAGCAACCTTGGGTCAACTGATAGCATACATTTTTTGGTTGACAGACATGGGAGTATTCAGTCTTACTGAAAATAATTTAGATTTTTGTAAATTCACCTGGTGACGCTATGACGCTATCATGTTGGATAGAAAGTCTTTTCTCACTTTTGTTATGAAACAAAAGATCAGTCTGGTTTTCGGGTTCCTGTCTGGCTTGCTGCAAATGGGTTTTGTTTGTGTCTCTGCTTACCCTTACATTGAATTCTTTTTCTCACTATTTGCTTTTCTCATTACTTTGTCTACATTTTTAAATGCATTGATTGTATTGATTATATTTAATGTAATTTAATTTAACCGTTCTCTCATTCTTATTACAGTTTCAAACAGGTTCTTCCCATTCAGTGATGCACCCACTGAGACACCTGTTATAACTCTGGTTATTGGAGATTTTATTGTACGGAACATGAAAATAAAGGTACCGGCCACTAGTGTTGTAAAAAATATAAATATTTCGATAAATATTGATACTGAAATAAATGAAATGGTACCAATACTCATTTCCCGAAGTATCGATACACTGATAGCAGCCTAGCTTTGGCGCTTTCTCTCCCCTCTCTCCAACAGCGAGTTGACACAGCACACGTGACCACAGTGCCTGTCTCATCTCGTTTGCTCCGGGTAAATAGCGTTAGTGAGTAAGATGCAAGTGCGGGGCCACGACCGGCTTTGGATGAAAAAGAACACCAAAGCAAGCCAATATGCAAGCATTGTTACAAAGCAGTGCTAACAAAAGGTGCTAACACCACTAATTTAGCAAAGCACCTGTAAGACTGACACCTGGACCTATATAAAGAGTTTTGAGAGGTTGGTAACTGCTCTCATTTTAACATTACTGAAATATTAATCAAGATGTCCCAGTATTGTAGCTGATACAGGGACTAAATAAACAAGAATATTTAATGAATGAAAAAACAAAAGACAAACAAACACTAACCGTGGGTGATGTGGACAACAACAAATGCAGACAGCAGCGTGAAACAAAGAGAATCCAAAAATACAAGAAACAAGAGTAATCCAGGGTAAGCCAAAATCCAAAGTCCAAAATATAAAAAGCCAGGGCGGGTGCAGCAAAGCCCGAGGCGGAGGCTGACTGCAGACAAGCCAGGGTGATGACGAGGGTCCCGAGGGTCGAGGTGGAGCAGACGGCTTCGGCGACCAAAGTGGAGGAGGAGATCCGGAGGGACGTGGCGGAACCACAGCGATGGAGGACTGGAGAAGGTCTTGAGGATAGGAGTTTTACACCCTTAACGTTGTGGCATTTTTCCTGTGGTTAACGAAAATGGTATCGAATATCGATATTTTCCAAGGTATCATATCGAAGTTAAAAATTCCAGTATCATGACAACACAACCGACCACCATAGTAAAATGTTTACCAGAAGCTAGAGGGCATGTTGGCTAAAGCTAAACGTAAATTTAGTAACATTAAATTCAACAAAATTCAACATGTCAGGACCCACTCATTGTCATAATCATACTTTAGATTTTAACACTGTTTTATGGTGTACATGCTGATGATATTAATATTCTGCAGCAATGCCAAGACATTTCAGATCATTATCTGGTGTCTTGTTTAATACATTTACCTATAGTGCATGCCTATAGTGCGGCCAGCCTGGTCATGTAAAGGTTACCTGCCTGATACGACCTTACCTGTCTCACACCCAATACAGTATAATAATTTTAACCGAACTGTGACCACCTTTGCATTAATAAACTCAGGAGCAGCACGTAATTTCATGTCTCTCACGAGTTCTCTCTCCAGAATGACCTTACGCTTACCCCTTGTGATTCCTCTTTGGCAGTGGAAGCGATAGACGGGCCATTCACCAGATGACTGAGGTTTCAGACTACAAATAGGAGCCCTCCATTCAGAGAATTTACGGTTCTATGTCATCCCAGCAGCTAGTCATGCTATCATTCTCGGATTACCCTGGCTACGCTCACTTAACCCCATCATGTCTTGAAAGTAAAGACAAACTGTTCCGTGGGATGCTGCATGTCATGGTCGTTGCCTAACACAAGTCATTCTCAAAACCAAGCCCTCTTCTTCCATAAAGGAGATTCAGATACCAGAGACAAATCTACCGTCCAAGTATGCAGACCTGAGTGAAGCATTCAGTAAAAGGAAAGCATTACCTCCCCATCGCGCATTACAGACCTACCCAATTCTCAGGGCAACACCACCATCTTCACTATAATCAATCATTTCTCCAAAGCATGCCACCTCGTCCCACTTTCCAAACTCCCCACCTCTTTTGAAACAGCTGAACTTCTGTGCAATTATGTGTTCAGGTTCTATAGCTTACCTGAGGACATAGTCTCTGACCAAGGGCCACAATTTACCTCAAAGGTATGGTCCACACTCTTTAAACACCTCAGGGTATATGTAAGCCTAACCTCAGGATTTTATCCTTAATAAAAACACTGCATTTGGATCTCAGTGATTCTGACTCTTCATTTCACAAAGCATGACAACTGGTTGCAGAAAGAAAGTATATTAACAAAAACATAAGCCGTAACAATACAGAAGCATCATCCATAGATGTGATCATTTTTAGAATTTTACACAACACTGTAGGCAGATGAATCTCAATACCATTAATAAAGGCGCGTGCACCTATGTAGGAAGCAGCTTTTCCAGCTGCACATGCTTCTTCTACCATAGGCCACAACTTTTCTCGTCTTTGGGCAGTGGAATAAGGTCTTCCATAAACCGCATCCCATTGTCCTTTAGATAAACGAAAGACTTTAAGTCTTCCACACAGCATTCCTGATAATGCATAAGGTAAACTGTACTATGACTGCACAAGAAACAGATTTGTTTACCTTTAAAATATGTTTGCTCACATATGTGGATGACTTCATCCCTGATGTTCTCTCTTTCTGGAACCCCTCTCAGCCAAGGATTCCAGCACCTCCAGTATCTGTCTAGGTCAGCTAGACAATCTCAATTCACTGCTCCTCGAGTTGCAACCAAGAAGCTAGGTGGTCAACTTTCACTTTCACATCTTTGACTTTAGCAGAGACAAAGTCTACAGTCTTTCTCAGGCCCTCAATTTTCATAGCATTGTTACTCACCAACTTTTTAAGAATCAGAGCACTTGTTGATCAGTGATGAAATTCAATTCAATTTTATTTATATAACGCTTTTTACAATGTGATATCGCTTCAAAGCAGCTGTACATAAAAAACTAAGAATAATAATAAAACCGAACAAATGACATGTTAATGGTTTTATTGCAAATAATATGTGTGAGATGTATAAAACTAATTAGCTATACTAGGTTTATAGTATGTTTATGAATAAAGGGGTGACTGAACCGATAAAACCACAACATTATTAAGCAAGATATACGTTCTAGCTTACATAGGGATGGCATATAATAGATAACATCTTATGGGACAGGGGTATAAAGGATTATATAACAGACCCCTGACTGCAAAGGATAAGAGGCTGCTATAAATCTGAAATTTTGTGAGGGTCCAATAACAAACCATAAACATAATCCAAACAATCTGATTGCCAAATATTGTTTATGCTCCAAATATGGTTTTATCTGTATGAGAAATATACAGTTAAAAGTCACTATCAATTGATATACCAAACAACCATGAAAATCAAATAAACACCAAATCTTTACAGGAAAGTAAATGAAGAACAAGAAAAAAAAAATTCTTGGGTTTGTCCGTAGATGCATGAATTAAGAAAATTAAGGAAATCCGTACACATAGAGCAATGGATAAGTGAAAAGGTAAGTCACCCAACAAGTCCATCGGTGATTCACACCGAAATAAATTGTTCTTAATCCTTGTACACCAAATCCAACTGGATCCACAGATAATGTAGATAAAGTTCATGAACAGGAATCCGTTAGATCTCTTACTTCATGAATTACCCAGAAAGCTGGCAGCAAAATACAATAAGTCCTTTTTTTTTAATTGAGCAGGAAACCAAACATTTCTCAACCAGGACAGCTTGACTTATGGCAATGCAGCAGGGAAGCCATGCTTCCCTCTGCCCAAACAAATTTAACTTCTACTACATACCTGACTTTTAAACCCAACACTTGAGCACACAATCGCCTTATGGTGTGTAGTTAAGGTACAGTAACAGACTGTTACAGTATACATTAATAAGTCTGTTACACCATGAACTACACACAACATGCAAAAGTAGAATACATACATACATACATACATAAAATATATACAATAAAAATATTAGACGTTTACAATTTACAAAACCCTAAGCTAAGTTAGATGTCAGCAGTCTCCCAGCAAGCGAGCCAACAGGGTGACAGTGGCAAGAAACCAAAACTCCAATGATGTATAAATCTTGGGTTCGACCAGAAGGGCCAGGCATGTTTTGTACAATTTGTAACTGTCTTGGATACGAACAGAGTTGATTATAATGATATACCGCATGTATACGGTATAACATATAATGGTAGGTTTACAAAGGAAGTCTATTAAATCCTGATGATCTGTCTCAGGGGTTATTTCATCCAGTCCCCCACCATCTCGCATGTCTCTCAATAATTGCTCCCAGAGGTAGCATGTACAGGGTGAAAAGTAGGGTCCCAAGCACTCAGCCCTACGGTACTCCATATTGGACTTGTGATCGGTATGACACCTTTTCACTCACAGAAACTGACAAACTGACAAACTGGAATCGGTCAGATAAATATGACTTAAACCATGCCAGTGCAGTTCCATTTATGACAACATAATTTCCATGCCTATTTAGTAGAATGCTGTGGTCAATAGTGTCAAAGGCTGCGTTAAGATTGAGTAATACTGGAGAAGAGATGCAGCCAAGATACACTGACAAAAGCAGATCATTTGTCACTCTGATGAGAGCAGTCTCTGTATTATGATATGGCGGTCTTCCCAGTCTGTCAAATTCCTGTCCAGGTGGCTACGACCATTCCTTTAGTATGTCAAGTTCCTGTCCAATTGGTAGCGACCGTTGCTCCAGTAGGTCAAGTTCCTGTCCAGGCGGCGAAGACCATTTCTCCAGTAGGTCAAGTTCCTGTCCAGGCAGCGGAGACCGTTTCCCCAGTCCCTCAAGTCTGTGTCTCGACAGCAACGGCGGTCTCTGCAGTCAGTCAAGTTCCTGTCCCGGCGGCAACGACCGCCTCTCAAGTCAGTGTCCAGGCGGCGGCATCCACTCCTTAAGTCTGTGTCCAGGCAGCGACGACCGCTTCTGAAAGCTCTATCCAGGCGGTGACGTCCACCTCTCCAGTCTGTGTCCAGGCGGTGGCGTCTGCCTCTCAAGTCTGCGTCCCGGCGGTGGCATCCGCCTCTCAAGTCTGCATCCCGGCGGTGGCATCCGCCTCACAAGTCAGTGTCCCGACGGCGGCCTCTGTCACAACCGTCTCTCGGGTCTGTGAAGTTCCTTCTCGACAGCGACGACCGTCTCTCAAGTCTGCACCCCGGCGGCGGCGTCCGCGGCTCAAGTCTCTGTCCTGGCGACGGCAGTCAAGTCAAGTCAACTTTATATAGCGCTTTTTACAAATTGTCATTGTTTCCAAGCAGCTTTACATGAATGATATCTTTATATCTTTAACTCACCACTACTTCAGAGTCTGCCCAGGCGACAGTGCTCGCTACACTGATGACTCCTCTCTGACACCTCAAGTCTGCTCCCTGGCGCCGCGAGTCTGCTCCCTGGCGCCGCGAGTCTGCTCCCTGGCGCCGCGAGTCTGCTCCCTGGCGTCTCGAGTCACCGCCCTGGCGTCTCGAGTCACCGCCCTGGCGTCTCGAGTCACCGCCCTGGCGTCTCGAGCCACCGCCCTGGCGTCTCGAGCCACCGCCCTGGCGTCTCGAGCCACCGCCCTGGCGTCTCGAGTCACCGCCCTGGCGTCTCGAGTCACCGCCCTGGCGTCTCAGGTCTGCTCCGCCATGGTGTTTCCCTCTGGGTTGTGGGTTATTGTTTGGTGTAGGAGTTGTCGTGTTCAAGTTATCGTTCGTGGTTTGTTATTTAATATATTCATTCGTGTCTTGCCTGGTTTTGGATTTATACCTGTGTATTGGATTACGTTATTTGGGTTACGCTTTGGATACATCTGCCCTGGTTTTTGTGTTATATGTTCATCGGCGTGGTTTGTTTTCTGTATTTTCACTGCTGTTGCATTTGTTGTCACTTCCTTATTTTTACGGTTAGGGTTTGTGTTTATTCTGTGTTTATTCTGTGTTTGTTTCATTAAATAATCGTTTACTTTAGTTCCGCGTTCTCGTCTCTGTTTTTACACAAACACAACCATTCTTCCATCGTAACAATATTACACCTTTCCTCTTTTAATCATATTTTCCCTAGTATTACCTTTTAATTGTCTATCATTCTGATTCTTAATTTTATTTCCTACATTTTAATATTACATGTTCAACTTTTCATTACCCTACAAAAGGCACATTTACTATACCTGTATTATGTTTGCCTATTTTAAGTAGTGATGCATTTTGCCCTGTGTGTCCAAACTGCAATCTTGTTAAAATCCTCTCTTCTTTCCTACATTTTCCAAAATTGTATATTTCTTTGACTACTTAAATTTATAATTAAATCTTCATGTATCAGCAATATCCCATTTCTCCTGCTCATTTTGTTTTTTCAAGGTTTTGACCTCGTTGTTGACCATTTGGGCTGGGCAAAGGCTGGCACATGGATGGAGCAGAAGGACTCTGTAGGTAGCGCACAGTAGGTACGGGGCAAAAAATGATGCTGTATATATAAAACATATGTAACGAAGAGTCAGACGAGTTAGGATCCATGTGCAGCTTATTTTATTAGAGTGGTCACCAGGCAAAGTTATCAACAGCAAACAGGTATGGCAGAGGTAAAACAGTAGAGTAGTCGTAAAACAGGCAAAGGTCAGGGCAAGCAGCAAACAATCAATATCCAAAACACAATCCAAGATCAAGACGGGTAGCAAACAATCAACAATGGTTAAGCAATCAAAGTTAGAGGCAGGCAGAGAACAATGGATAAACAGTAAACAGCCAGATCATACACAAAAAGCCAGCAGGGAAATAACAGGGAAACCCGCTCAGAAATGATGCTCATGGCAAATCACGATTCCGCAATGAGTAATGGCTAATGTCTGGTTTATAAAGACAGCGGTAATGAGGAACAGGTGGCAAACAGGAAATCATCAGCAGCAGGTAAGTTGCATCATTACATTTACATTTAGTCATTTAGCTGACGCTTTTATCCAAAGCGACTTACAAATCAGGAAAGGAAGCAACTTCGATTACAATAAGAGGCAACAGTGAATAAGTGCTATACACAGGGCTCAGGTTTTCCAACACAGTATAAGAGAGTTGTCTTTTTTTCTTTTTTTTTTTTCCACAAGTGGAAGTGGGGGTGTGTTAGTAAGTTAGTCACGGAAGAAAAGACGAAAAAGATGAGTTTTTAGTTGTTTCTTAAAAATGGCTAATGACTCAGCCATT
>JAZGTI010008105.1:0-20610 GCA_036877585.1 Botia kubotai | reverse complement strand
CTCGCTAGCTGAAATAAAGAAGGCTAATGAGGTGAATTTAAAGAGAGAGTTTAACTACTCAGCAGCCCTGAGCGCACCTCCCGAAAACGCATCGGGAAGCCGAGCTGCTAAACGCCCCTCGCCTTCAAACACGACTCGTATCAAAGCTCGCACTTCAAAGACAACAAGCTACTGGATTACAGCCGGAATAATACAGAGCCGGAGTTCTTTATTGAACTTGTACAGACACACACGGGCCTGCGGACTTAGACACCGTAGGTACACACGAACTTCTAGTTAAATCTCCAGGCATGGCTGTCGTCGCCACGCCCACAGCTACAATGTTATGAAACTTCATAACGTGGAAACAAACTGGCTCACAGCCGAACAGAAATAAAAACGCATCTAGACATCTGTTGTCTGCATCTACACAAAGATAACCACAAACAAAGGCTCGTGACATAAGACAGAACAACAATAGCAATACAACAGGAAAAGCAAGAAAGACTGAAGGACTGACGTGATGGGATGGGACAGAATGGGAAAAGGGAAAAGTCACCTTTTAAAAGCTGTTTGATTTCTTTGCTGGCTTGCGAAGTGGTGAACTGGTTCACGATGTCCAGGGCTGTTTGATTGTACGTATTTCTGATGTTCACGTCGATCCCGGTCTGTCGGGTACATGATGAAATGCTGGATTTAACTGCGTTGACTTATTCAGAAATATACTTATGCAACAGAAAAATAACGTTGTGCTTCAAATGACTGTGTCACAGGTTTAAGAACGAAAGAGGATGAAACTGGTACTATAATCCACAGCACTGTTCCTTAAAAGTAATCAGACTTATTCACTCTGTTGTTTGTCAGACTTGATCATGATAACAATATTCCACTTACATCGAGCAATAATTTAACTACTTCCGTCTTCCCGTAGAGGGCGGCCTCGTGCAGAGCGGTTCCGGCTTTAGTGGTTCTGTTGATGTCAATCCCGGCTTTCAGCAGCAGTCTAAAGATGAGTGACAGATCAACACATGAGCCTATCTGTCCTACAGACCCTACAGAAATCACTCGTGCCTTTAATACATAGTCAGTCGGTTATCTAAATAAACCTGACAGGATCCAGGAAATTATTGTTTATAACTCTTATTGTATAACTCTGCGAAATAAATATAAATGCACACAAAACATCGATTTGTGTTGTGGGTACATGGGCCAAAAACAGCTTTTAAATAATACAACAGACATGAAAATAGCTACAAAGGAAATTCATTGCCTCAAATGCAATTACCAACAAAAACAGAAAGAAATCGGAATACTTTAATTGACCAATCAAAATCAAGCATGTTATACAGTCACTTATAGAGCAGTGGTTTCTAACCCTGTGCCTTAAAGACCCACATCACTTCACTTTCTTACTAGTAGTCTTCCTTATTAAACACACCTAAAACTGCTTGTGTCAGATGAGAAAGACATTCAAAACATGTCCTGTACTTTCAGTTTTCTTGCCAAGCGTGGGTGGGAACCACTGAATCAGAGCACAGTTGACTTACTGAACTTATTCAAGAGAAAAACTTTCCACACAAAGAAAATAAATTCCACACTAATTTTACACGCACTAAAGCCTTTGGTATACATACAGATCCCCAGAAACACATGTTTTTGTCAATATCGGCCGCTGATTTCTGCGCAGAATTAGCTTTGAAAGTGTATCAGAGTTAAAAAAAGCACATTTAACACAAACTCATCCAATTTATTTATATGATAATGAATCATGAGACAGCCACAGCTGTGTTTGTGAAGTCAAGGTAAGTGTTTGCTGTTAAGCGTCCAACAATAGAAACTACAAACCAAAATCAACACCACAGACTGCGGTTAGCGGCGACCCCTCAAAACAAAATGGCGTCTGTAAGTTCGAGACCACCAGCGAAGGGGTCAAAAGTCATGGCAATTTAAAGCAACACAAACAACCACAGGCGTCACACAAGTGGATTAATTTAGTAAATAATGACAGAATTTGTATTTTTCAGTATTCCTTTCAGAACTAACTATAACTGTTATAATTACTTATAATCAAAATAAAAAAAATGGATTTTTATCGAGGATTAAAATCAGGCTTAAATTGTTTGTTCAGCATAAAGTCCGGCTATTTATAAAGAGGCAGAACAACTGACTTCTTTATACTAATAAGCTTATTCTGGCCCTTCTGCTACCTCTGTTCATGTTTTCCATGTTTACAAGCTGCATTCCACCTACGGCAGTGAACAGCCTCAGTGTGAACTTTCATATATGGTTACTGCTAAAGAAGCATGTCAAAGCAGCTGACTGGACAGTGTAACTCTATTCGGCCTCATTCCTGTGTATGTTAACATCACGGCGCAGTCACGGGCCTCTCGTTGCGATCACGCAGCGGCAGTGCAGGCCAGGTCAGCACATGCACCGCAAATGCGCAATTTCTGCGCTCATCTGTTTGCGCTACACTCCGTCTGTCTGCACGCGCATTCCACACCCTCTTCTCTTCACCTCTCTCGCTCGACAAACATGTCAACACAGCTTCCTGCCAAAGCCCGCCTGATCGCCCGCTTGACACTGCACTGCAGTACGTCGCAGTAAGGACAGATAACCTCCCCCCGGCAAGTTCTGCATGTGTGCGAATGCACTTATATTCTCTCTGAAAAACAACAAAAACACACACCACTCTTCCAAAACTTAGTGAGCTGTCTACAAAGGTAGTATTTAAAGGCGTCATAGGTACGCCACCGAAGGCAAGGCTACAGATAACTTAATTGCGCTGCTCCCAATTATACTTCACTGCGGCCACATTCAGAAGCGCACTCCCACAATGCACTGCAGCAAACTTAAACAACTATTCCAATATGGCAGATAAGGTGAGATAAAGTACTAAAAAAGTCTAAATAACAGTTATAAATTACAACTATTTATAATTTATATAGTTTATCATTTAAGAATAATACTGTAGTTACAAATAGTTTTAAAATATCTGTTTGTACTTTTTCTTTGAGAATCAGCTGCTTTGTGTTACTTCTTAAATGCAAGTTGACTTTCAATTGTAAGCTAACGTTTCAAAAGAGCGGCTATTTGTGTGGTGCATGGAGTTGCCGTCTATATAAAGCGTTCCAAATCAGTCACTCCTGACGTTCCATGATGTTCCATAAACACAGCTTTTGCGTGCAAGTCTCTCCTACAGAAAAGGAATTCCGGGATACAGGAAAACACAGATGGGTGAATATTGGAGGGTTTTGTGAAAAGCAGACCTGATGATGTCTTTATGGCCGTTGCGGGCAGCTAGATGCAGTGGGGTATTATCTCTTTCATTCCCCTCTAAAAGAGCCACCACCATGTTACTGCTTAACAACAGCTGGGTTACCTGAGGGAAAAAAATTAAATGGTGAGTTAACCTGTCAGCCAAAACGCACCTCAGTCTAGTCTGTTTACGTCAAAGTCTGAAATAGCGAATGCGAGCAGCTGGAATCGTCAGCGCAGCCGCATGACTTTGTACTCTCTGGCATTGAGAATCTGTCAAATGGAATTCAAATGAAGTTTGTAGCTGGGGCAGAATCCTCACGCAGCCCAGCAACCGACTCTGGTGTGCTGCTAAATTAGACTCATTCCATCAGTCTGCTTCTCTGTGGCATTTGCATTCTGTAATTCCGAATGACTCGAGCCAGAGATTAAATAGAGGGAGTTCACCCTGGCAAATCTAGTTTAAGGTGAATTAAAGAACTTGTTCAGAAAACTGTCAGAAAAGCCATCTTGCAAAGCCCTTGATCCTGATTTGGCCAGCATGTACGGGGTGCCATCGTAAGCAGTTTGTATGAGCTTAGGGATACTCGTTGCTGTTGACTGTGCGTGTAATACAGTCTTAACCGAAATAATCAAGACCTCATTCAAGATTGGTTATGTCATAGACTCCTGCTTATAATTATCTTTGAGAATGCGCCGTGGAAATAGCTTCGGCGCTACATTCAGTACTACGCCTAAAAAAAGCACAGCAATTTTAAATGGGATAAGCCCTCGACGCTATTGTAACAAACTCTAGATGCACCAAAATAATATTAGCTGAGCGATTTGCCCCGCGGTTCTTGCTGCACCTGCGTCGCCTCGCGCGTGCTAGAGAATGCGGTTTTACCCTCCAGCAAAATCAAAACGTTTTGATTTATTTGTTAAAAATGATGAGCACACCTTTATAGGTTATCTTAAGCTTGAAACTTCCAAAACACTCAACTGAAAACATTGCTGAACTAACTCGAATAAACCACAACTGTCTAAAAAACATTTAGACATTTTGTTAATGAAAGTTAAACATCTATCTAATCCAACACAATTGGGACAATTTCTGACCTTGAGGGTTATTTCAATTTCAACAAATAAATTGCACATTTAAATTAATTTGTCTAATTTTAATTAATTTATGCCCTCTTCCTTCCCCTAAAAACAGTGAAAATAAGCCTATGACTCTTTTTTTTAATCTGTTTAATACTGTACAGTACAGTAAGGTGTTAAGTATCAACTTTGATTGTCGCATGATGTAAATTTCATCATCAGCAACTTGTGCACGTCTGTGCGTGTCGCCTGCACACGCGAATAAGATTTACTGCGCTGAATGGCCCAGAGCAGGGCAGTATAGCAGGTGTGCATTAAATGCATCCACGCTCGGTGCATTTGATATTAAAATGCTGTTTCAGTCATTTGACTTCAAGAGCTCAAATCTAGAACATATTTATCCCATTAAAAAAGAAGGACAGGCTAACTCAAATCAGATGACCATCACAAAATCTCCTCCTTACTCACCTTGAGTCTGCCAAACTCACAAGCCAGGTCCAGAGGGGTCTTCTTGGCCTTGTTGACAGTGCAGGGGTTGGACTGGTGTTGCAGTAGCATTTCAGACTGAGTAGAAAAACAGAGAGATACACTAAAGGGCAGAGAATCGGTGTCTGGCTACATAAGCTTTTCTGGGATTACACAGTAGAAGGACAATGTCAAAAGCTATATCGGTTTTAGTCTGCTCGCACATGAAAAGCTGAAATAGCATCCAGGAAGGTCAATGAACGCGCGGTAGAAAGGGCAAAGAAACACTGCGCGTTCCTTTCGGAATATTGCGTGATCTGGCACGCGGATCCTGTGACATGTTTTGTGAGACTGCAGTTTAAGCCCAACAAACTGCCATTCTAACCCGGTTCTGAGCGGTGTCATATACACACAGCGGGACTGACTGAAAAATTTATTGTTTTGAAACAAAGCCGCGGACTTGCAAAGTAAAGCTATCCCTGCTGAGGACCTCTGTTTTGCCTGGAGCGCACAACGACAAGTCTTGCATTTTCCAGGGTTTCTTTTTTCTTTAAAAACCAAAAATGCTTTATTTAATAAACCAAATTTTATAAACCAAAAATGCTTTATTGACGTCTTGAGCCGCAGCAGATTCCTGAGTCGCTACAAAGAATTTACCCAATTAGCCTTTTCGTCCTATTTATTCTTTAACAACATAGTGCTATCGGCTAATCAACAATATTAACCAATAAAAACAATTATCTGTGGACATCGGCCAATTGTTTTAAAACAGTCAACGATTACAGCCAATCATTTCCTTTCAATTATACGGGGCAAAAAAAGGCATTGGATATTTACAAACTTATGCTATTTTAAATAACATAATATTGATGTGTCCCAAACATTAAGGGCAAACATATATATATATAAATAAAGGTGTTGTAATTTCTATCAGGCCAAACCAACATGTATCAAAACATCATTTTAAAACATGAGAATGAGCACTTTAACAACACGAAATGATTTTATTACAAATATAAAACTATAAAATACAGAGAAAAACAAAAAACAAGTCACTCAGCAGAGGTTTACACTGGGACTGAAGATCAACAAACATACACATACTCATCATAAACAGAGACATCCACACTGTGCAATAAAGCTGTTATTTACTCTGTGTCTACACCTTGTTGATCACAATGGGAGTGTTTCCTGTAACAGTGCTTGCTTCCAGTGTATACTGTGTGTTAGCTACACCAAGTAGGAAGCATGTAGGGCCGATCTGCTTTTCATGTAAATGGCAATTTACAAACAATCTGACTCCTGACGTTGCCTTTGCAGTGGATCAATGCAGAAAGGCGCAAAACGGTCAAAAATGGAGGAAAAGTGAGATACATACCACCTCATAGTGTCCGTACTGTGCAGCCAGGTGGAGAGGGATCTGTCCATCTTGCGAAGTCCCATTCACAGAAGCGCCGGCTCTCAGCAACATGAGTACAGACTCTGCCTTGCCCTGCCAGGCAGCATAGTGCAGTGGACGCATACCTGGAACAGTGATTGAGATCAGATGAGACGCTATTTTCACAGCTTCTGGTTCTTCAATGCGGAAAAACGAAAATGAGATTTTTCTGCTAGTTTTTATTTTATTCAAATCTGTTTCGTTTGTTTCTCAACCGGGGGCCTTAACAAACTTTCAAAGGGGCCTCAAGAAGACTTAAGAAGAATGAAAAAAAATAGACAAAACAAGCATTAAAATAAGCTTAAACAACTTAAAAACAAGATAATTCTGAGTGCCTGGTAATTGTTAATAACAAATATATCTTTCTAGTCATGCAACGCTCTAGAATCATTAATTCTGGAAACTGTGAGGGGGCGGGCCCTCAAATCTTGTTTTGGACAATGGAGGATCTTAAAGTCAATAGAGTTGGTATAAACTCTGTCGCCCATGTGCAATACAAAGTCACGTAATATAAACTTCCTGAAGTCTTGTGGGTGTTCGGCTATGAATTACTATCTGTGTAAATAGGTTTATAAGCTGTCAACATGTTTTGTCTGGAGCACAAATGCAGGTTAAAAACAGGATCTGTGTATGAATGGATCAGCACCACGGGGCAAAATAACACTCGTATTGATGCCACATTAAATGCATACAAAACAAAGTGAAGCGAGGACACGCGTATTAAAGTGGTGGCGGTATAAGAGACAGAGGAGATGAAAGCATTTCACCATTGCTGTCTTTGATGTCCACCGTGGCCTGCGCCTCCAGCAGCAGAGAGAGCAGATCAGTGGTGCCAGTGAGAGCTGCATGATGAAGAGCTGAAAATCTGTGGAGAACCAATGAGCAACCAATGAGTTCCTCAAAAATATGTGAGAACAGCTCCTCAGGCTGTTTATTGGTTCAGTAAAGTTGAGCAGTTAGCCAATCACGTGGGAGAACGACAACTGTCAGATTTAAAGAGATAGGAACTAGAACTGTAAACAACATCATGAATGCGGTACATTTTTATACCCTGATGAGCTATACGGAGTCAATACACTGCACAAGAAAAGATTTAAAGGGACAGCTCATCCAAAAATGATAAAGTTCCAAACTTATATACATTTTTTGCTTCTGTGAAACACAGAGGGTGATGTAAGAATTTTCATTTTTGAGGTGAACTATCCCTTTAACTCATTTACATTCACAATTATGCATTTGAAAGACACTTTTATCCAAATCAACTTACAATGCATTCAAGCTATACATTAAATCAATGTGCGTTCCCCCAGAATCGAACCCACAACCTTTGCGCCACTAACACAACTCTACCAGTTAAGCTGCTGGAGCTCATTTTACCAACAGAACTGTAACAATCTGCAGCTCATCTTGGACAACAATAACCCATCTGCTGTGGAAGAGGGACATGTTGGCAGGTCTGGTAGAGTTTCGGTCTGTCCCAAATTTAATTGAGTACAGCATTAAAGTCAGTCTTGCCAGTCAGTGTCTCTCCCCAATTACAGCTGCAGTTTGATGTTTTGCTTTCAAAGTCACAATACGACTGGTCCAGCTTCTAAAACATTCATGTGCTTTCGTTTTGAAGAAACAGATTGAAGAGTGAATAAAAGCATATATCCTACATATTTAAAACTATTAAAGTCACACAACATTGATTAATAATAACAGGATTTTCTCCATATATACACAATTCAGAATAAATGTTACTGTATATGAAATATAAATAGCTTGCTGTTCAAGCAAGATCCTGAGATAAATTATATATCAAAGGAATGTTAAAAGTGGAAGAGCGGCATAATAAGATTATTATTTTTTTAATCCGTGATGCATATTGCATTTTTTAATCGCTTCATGTATATGGGACAATGCATGTTGATATTTCACGAACCTCACACTCAGTTCTACGAATGGCTATTAAAATGTGTCGGTACGGCTAATAAGTGTATAATTAGCTCCCTAGATTAAGCTGACTTTGCCTTGTACGGAATCCAGTGGAATCGCGCTAATCCCAACAAAGCCCTTCGGTCCGAGACAGATAAATATATAATTTGTAATAAAAAATGTATCATAGGCATAGAAAACCAAGTTTTCTTTGGACCCACTTGTCCCAAAGTGGAAAAAGTTCCTTTTCTCCTACTTTCCGCTAGCTTAGCTGTTGACATTATACTTCCTTCACAGATATTCCATTGCTGGCAAGTTCTACTGAAGTTTCATCACCTCTGAAGTCATTGTAAGAATTATTTTAATAAGATACATCTCTAGCACATAAGTGTACCTCAGCATCACAATGACATCTCTCTGCTTTGAAGTACTGAAAGATGAGACACTTCCTGTATCTGTCACACAGATAAAACAAACAAAACACAAGAGAAGGGGCCTCGTGAAGCTTACGCACAGATATGCTAAAGTACCTTTAAGGTATGTCAGTTTACTCGGCGGCCATCTTGGTCACGCCCTCGGACAGCTATGTACATTAGATTAGGAAACCGCTTCTATAAAAAATAGCTGCTATAACCTTAAATGAAAAAATACCTTCAAATCTGTTTTAATAACTTATTTAAAATCAGCAATTATATCTCAAACCAACTATGTTAAAAAAAACCTGGTAAAACTTGTCAAATACATACACGTTTTGGAGTAAACACATTTAATCCAAAAACTGATTGGCTCTTTGAACTGAAGGGCGTGGCTTCTGTTCCTATGGTCACCATATTCAGCAATTAAGCATTGATTGATGAGCAATCATTTATATTTATTATTATTGATTGATTACCTTACCAACTGTTAGTCTACTCGGTCTGACTGTATAAATACAAAAACAACAGGCGAAATTGCACCTCCAATGGAATGTGCTCAATTTTATGTGCCTACAGGCAACGTTTTCTTAAGATCTTCTATATATCCTTCTGTCTTCTGCCAGATTGCATTGACTGGTGCTTCCTGCATGCCCTATCATGCAGAAAAGACTAAACCAACCCCCCCTTTATCTTCCGGACGAACACACTTTTACACATATCATCTCCCAACCAGACATTACACCAAAACAACCCCTCGTAACTTCAGCCAGGACTTGTTTAAAATCACACGAGTGCGTGAGTTTTGCGAAACTAACGGATAAAAGGGGAGAGAGGAACCCCGCGGCCTTTGTTCTGAAACCGCAGATGTTGAGAGCGAGTAACGCAGAGATGATTAATACGACATGTATCTGAAGCACGCTGTGTTCTGTCTACGACGTGGCTCTGCTATCTGATCCAGGCTTCTGAGTTACTGACGGAGAGCATTTCTAAACATCCATCAGAGACTTCTTACACATCAGTATGTCGTCCTCAGAAACCTGTGCGTGGTAAAAATATCCTGCCGGGCTTTTGAGTCATTTTTACGCGCGCTTCCTGTATTACAGATGGCGTTGTGATTGAAGGTTCCTGATCACATGTATTAAGTATGGGTGGGTAGAACCGAATAGAACTACAGAGAAAGTATAATTATAGACTGCGATGTTTTAGTGGCAAAAAACTGAAAACTGGATTCACCCCATCTGAAAACAGGAGTGAATCCCCCGAATTATCACACGTGTGTACAGAATGCAGGAGTCACTCTCGCGAAATACTGACATGGTGGTTACCATGGCAACAGTTTAGTGTTTTGCTGATGTAAACCAGAAACTTTGATTCTGACTAAAATATTAACGCTTCATTATACATCTTATGAATAATGAATAATATTATATGCATAATTTATATTGTTATATTAAGTTGGTCAACAAAGGTGTCATGTTTTGTTTACGCTTTTTAAACTCCTGATAAAGTTTGTAATCTGTGAACTTGTACGCCAACACACAAGTTACGCCATAAACGCAAAGACACAAAATTTGCGAATGAGTCAATTTCGTCTTTTCGACGCGATTTTCTACGACTGCACCTTCTACGAGCTGTCAGAGTCTAAAACATCAGTGCATGAACAATTCGCTGTTCAATTTGGCTCTTTTGCATTAAATGGATTAGTCTACTGAATTTGGTTGTAGTATGTAGTGACCACTCCCACACATAACCAAACTCAGTGTGAACAGACTCATTGGGTTTAAGCATTCAGAAGAGAAGTGACAACTGTATTTTGTAAGGAGGGAGGAAAGAAAGAAAGAAAGAAAGAAAGAGAGAAAAAAGAAAGAAAGATAAAAGACTGGAATGAACAGTGCCAGTAGCACTGATGAATAATGAAATGTTTTTCTGCACCTCAGCTGCGAGTCTCTCAGGATTCTAATTCTCAGTTCTTCCCCTGCAAATTAGCGCTCATGCTAATGTTCAAATCATTAACACGCGCTTTCAACTGTCTGCCGCTTTCGTCTCTCTGGACTAATGGAACATACAACAACAACCCACTGCTTCCACACGTGAGCTTTATCTTTGTGATATTAACTACAGCAAAGCTTTTCAGCCATTCATAAATGATTTGATGGCCATTAGAGGGATTCGTCTCCGAATATCTTCCAGAGCTCCTGTCCAGTATATCAGGTGTGATCTCTTTCTAACAGACTGCGTTTTGAATTCGGCGCTAGTGGCTCAAAGTATAATTGAGTCATGGGAAGAGTCATAGAGATAACTAGTAAAACTAACTAACTAACTAGTAGTCACGGTTTAACTAACGCTGAGTTAGTCCAGTGGTACTTAAACTTTTCAGTCCAAGTATCACCTCAAAACAATGTTGGTGAATATGCAAATTTGCAATGTAATCTATGTGATGTAATCTTGGTAATCTACGCAATGTAATGTAATCTACCCCTGAAGTGTTTAGTAACACTTCAGGAGTACTTAAGTACCCCAGGGGTACTTCACTTAAGATCTGATACTCAAAACTGGGAGCTGTATTTAGTGTTGCTGAGTCGAAAGCAGGCTGCTTAAAACTTGCCTTCATAGAAGTTTTTCTGCCTTTTTTTTGCTCACTGGCAAAAATTCGCACACCGATGCAAGGAGCCTCAGCATGACCGCACAGCTTGAAATTCGCATCCCGCAATCCACAAGTAATAACTTGGACCATGCAATAAAGCCTTAGATAATACATTTATACATGAAACACAAGTTACAAAAAGAAAAACACTGAGCAACGATAAATAAAATATTCATTTTTCTTTCTGGGATGGTACGGGCCACTGGTTTTGGAACCACTGGGAAAGTAATACAATTCTGTGTCATGTATATTGTCGAGGAAAAAAACGGCATTAGTTTGCGTTGTTGTCAAGCATTGACACGTTCCTTTTACTTGACCAGAAAGGCGTTCCAATGCCTTCTTTGAATGTTTGGATAGAATCTATGCAAACAAACCGTGAAAGCAGACAAAACCACAGCAGGCTGAGCAAACAAACACGCGAGACACAGCGCTGAATATTCGTAGTGTTTATAATGTACCTGCGAGGCATATAGCGAACAGTCAACCAATCATGTTACTGCATACATTAAGATGCATCATATCGAGTAAGAGCCCTGGAAAGTCTACATGATTCACTTTTAGTTTAGGTTCATTCAGCAACTATCCTATTTAGTGCATAAACAAAATAAGTGTCTAATTATTACAATCACTGTTAATGACTGAAGTGAGCGTTAATGGGTGGTAACTGGACGGGATTGGTCACCACAAATGTCTAAAAAACTGGTCTTGGATTTAAGAAATGTTGTTTAATTAAGCAAAAGGAAACGGTTCACTATTTCATTCTTTTATCTTTGTGGCAATTTATTTTTAATGCTATTGTTCAGGGGTATTTGAATTTAGTCTGGGGGCAAATGAATCCCAAAGCTGGTTTTGTGAAGCAGTCATGTGGCAAGCCTAACCAACTAACTTAAATATTTGTAATAATTATTAAACATGTAAAATACACTTCATAAATACGTCAAAATACCCAATATAATGTTCTAAACGCACCCAAAAGATATAATGTTCACACATAAGTATTTATATATTTTCTCATGCATGGTAAAGATAATTTATTCTTATTATGTAGCCTGATGAGCTTGGTTTGATTCAATCTGCTCCTCACTTCATCATTTCAAACTAAAGCTGCAATCCATCACTTTTGCCTCTCTATCGCCATCTCTGTTCGAAACGTAAAACTGCGAACATTTTTTGAGAAACCTTGCAGCTTTAAACTTTAAACGAGCAACGTCACAAAATATCTGCACATAATCTGCAAATAACCCTGCGTGTCAGCTACCTCCCCAAAAACGAGTGAAAAATGATGGAAAGTTTCCTCGTTCTCCACAATTTGGACCGGTCGCGGTTCATGCAGGACGTGTGGAAAATTTGAGAACTTACCCATCTTGGTCTTGGTAGTTCACATTCAGTCTCTTTGTGGAGCCCAGTAACTCTACAAAAACAGATGAAAAATGTCAAGACATGATGGGAAATTTTTAACAAATCAGTCAGCTGCTGTACACTCTATTACAGAGGTATGAGGCATGGTACTCTAATGGCAAGAAAGCACTTGTTTTTACATTTCAACAGGCAGTTTTCTGACTGGCAAGTATAAGGAAGATTGATGGCTATATTACTGGCCCAGATTACAACATTCTTTTCTGGCCCATTTTGACGTCTGCATTACTAAAAGCATTTATATGTAAATACATTAGCTTTGATTACACCATTGATTACTTTTTGCATTAGGACTCATCATAAACGTTAGTTATTATTGCTCAGTGTAAAACTATCATCTGTATAAATTGTGGAGCTTTTAGCCACGATCATAATAAACTGTCATTATGAGGAAAATATTTGTGTGACGTTTCCAAAAATCTCCACTTTTTCTTATTTTTGGGTGAACAACTCCTTTACTTAAAGCTCTTACAAAGAGATCAGCCAATATGTGCAGATGGTTAATCCCTTTAAATTAGCAACTAAACAGCAATACAGACTCCTAACGAGCCAAATTCAAATTAGGAATGAGTTCCCTGAATAAACGTATTAATGTTTACAATGACGAGAGCCTGAAGGTTACTTGTGCTTTGTTTTGCGTGTTGGGTAAGACGTAAATACAGTGACTATCATTATGTGATGTCACAGAGCGCCTGCAAAAGACACGCGCGTACCATAAGACTTACAGATTAGCTTCTTAATCGTTTTAAACCTCATAAGTCTTATCTTAAATGTTTATTACTGCATACTTGACCTCTTTAAAAATGACTATCCAGATTATCAATGTGTTTGTGGAGGCAATCTGACAATGAAACTAGGTGTGTATTTCATTTGCATTTATGCAATTAGACAGACAGTTTATCTGGCAAACAGTTTTACCTAAAGCAACTTACAGTGGATTTACAGTATACAATTTATCAATGTGTTTCCCACTCTGAATCAAACCCATGACTTTGAGCTAGTAGTGCCATACTTTACCAGCTTAACTAGTTACATAAACACACTAGTTTCAATGGCGTGAAACCCAGAAACCGATATAGAGAAAAATGTGTTATATAAATAGCTAAATAGATAGAAGATAAGCTAAGACCAAGAAATTAACATAGCATCTCGACAGGCTAGTTTAAATGCCAGACGACCTGCAAACACAAGAATGTTCCAAAATGTGAACAAACTCAATACATCCATAATATGAATCGTAATACCACTATAGATGCTAAAGGCAAATGTGGTGTATTGTACATGCAACAAAAAACAGTGTGAGGTCATTCAGTGAAGCATGACAACTGTAGAACAGAACGATCTCAGCTGTCAGTGACTAAACGCAAGTCTGTCCTTACAACAACACAGAGCACATTATTAACCTCTGACTTACACAGCATCCCCTCACCTGCATCCCTTATCTCCCCTTAAAGATAGCGCAAAGAATGTGGCACAGGTCAAAGGTCAAGCAGTAAACATAAACAGCGTACCTGTTAATACGCACGTAGCCACCTGTCCCATTTTGCCTTTAAATAATGTCATCCACCTAAACTCTGTCTGTCTGTGTTTTAATGTCCTCTGCACCTCAGTCATCCACTTGCTCAGAAACCTTCATATTCGATCTACATGTCAAAGCTAATCACAGTCACCCTCACGAAAGATCCTCTCCCCCGTGCCGGTCCAAATCAGAGAACGCTGCAGGAAACTGGATCTTTAACTAATTGTTCCGTCCAACGTGGTGGGAGCGATACATTCCTTCCTCCACATCTTCTGGATTGAAACCAATTTGAAAAAAATCACTGTTTCTTGCTAACTGTGAAGTTGCTGGCGACACGCTGAATTGAATCCACACTTAAAAGGTCTATTAAAAATATCTCTTGATTTTTTTAATTTATTTTATAAACTGCATGTTATTTTTAATTCTCTTTGCACCATGCAGTTTTTAAAACAAATTTTAGCATATTTTTGATGTGGAGCAGCGACAATACTGACAGATCACTGTAGATATTATCTGTCTACATCTATTAAAGGCAGGGTTTTCTCCAAAAACATACTTTGTCATGCTGGTTTAAAGCCTCTTCACATTCTAAAAGCATCTAAGTGGTCTAAATATATTTATTTATCTTCTGTGATTATATTTATGTATCTTCTGGGCCACCAAACGTTCGTCCAATCATTGCATTCGGTCCGACTGCAATGATAGGATGTCCTACTTGCCTGTCAAACTATGTATGCGTGTTGGAGGGGGCGTGGTTTTGGGTAGCGCTCTGAGGCGGGATTATATGCTATCAAAGCTAGCTTTCTGAAGCTCTCTGAAATGGTCAACTCTACCTTTAAAGCCGATCCACAGTATCTACAGTAGACCGATCTACAGTAGACCTACACTGTATGCTCACATCACAACCACTGGTTTCCTGTGGATCTAAAGTGTGACTTTGGCCCCATCCTGCCCATCTAAGGCATAATCACCGACCCTGTTGTGCCCCAGCAGCGCCGACCCACTGAGGACAACACGCTACAACCAGCAGGTGATGGGCATGATGCCAGCAGAACGACGGGATGAACGTTTTATATTGAAAACAGTCTGTTAAATGGAAGTCTTTTCCATAGGAGGTCGAGTTTCAACAAGCAATAACATTCCTGACATGGTTTACCCACCCGATCGCTTGTCTTCTGTCTAGCCCCCCCTCTCTCCCCCCCTCGCTCGCAGCATCCGCACGAAAGCATGCATGCGAAAACAAACACGCTTTGTGTCTGTCAACAGTGGTCTTTTCTGGTTAAATGGAAAAGCTGCTTCTAATGTGGGCATTGCTGAGATGAAATGAACCACAGTAACCACAGAGGGTTCGACTACTCCCTAAACCCACACACAATGCATATAATGAACTGATTTAAGAGAAGAATATCAGCCCATTCATTGTCAATGGGCTATTTTTATGGCCGAAAGCGTGTTTTCATACGTCTTCTCGAGTCAACAGTCTTTCGAAACACAACTGCATTCACACTACGAACCGTGATGGGACAAATGAAGTTCAATTTAAGGGAACGTGTCTCTCTGAACATAATGTGACATTCCCCAAAATGCTAAGCCCAAAAACAACTCCAGACTAAAACCTTTTCCACAATTTGTTTTTAAGAATTGTCAGGAACGCACGCAGGTGTTGGCGATAAAGCTCTTAAAAGATTAGTTAATGGCTTTAATTAGACGGGCCACTTTTGGCTTGCCAGAACCAATTTGGGGTAATAGAGTTTAATGACCAGACTATACCTACCAAGCTAAATGTGTTCAGCAATTAGTACAGTGCAAAACACCCGCGTACAACATCTGCTAATAAGGTCACCTAGCTATTATGTTTGAAAAGTATATATATGTTTAATTTACAATACCTACATTAAATAAATTGAATACTTCAGAACGGGCACTCGTGCTAATTTTGACATATACTGATAACAAAGGACCAACCAATAAGCTTTTATCTTCTCCGCTATTGGTTGGAGATCAGCCTATAGTGGAGCTGGATCTCATATGGACATCCTGAAGGTACCTGTAAACCCACGTGGGTTTCAGCATCCTTCCGTGTGCCGCGTGAGACTCGGCAGTCACATTGCTGCTATCCCATGAGCCTTTGTGACAGCACGCTCAAAGGATTTACCATAACAAAAACAGTGAACGGTTTGACTTTAATACCTTTCAAAAACATTTGATCTCGCTTCATTTCTTAAACAACGTTCTGCCACACGCCGAAAGCCGCCTCGAACAAAACAAATGGAAAATTGTCGAGGCGTCTGAGCTCAGTGGATGAGCGGGGATAAGAGACGGTTATGTAACGCGCGTCACATGACTCCACACAAGGTGTGCTTACAGCTTAACGTAACGTTTAGAATTATAAGCGCAATCCACTAGCACGAACGAACAAACCTAGCTATGAAAAGTAACTGCACAAAGATTCACCGATACAAAATACGACGTCTATACATAGTCAAAATAACTTTATAAATAAAATAATAAGAATGTATTTTAAGCTCTACATTTTATAAGCATGAGCATTCCCTGGGATTCGAACCCAGGGCCTTCGCTAGCACCATGCTCTCAGTTTATCATACATTGTCAAGCTCTCTAACCCAACCACAGTTACACGTTCTGTGATCATGTTCTGTGGTTTTGTGATCAAAAAGGCTTTTGATGATCGAACAAAGACATTTATGATGTACAGTACGTACAGTCCTTTCAGTTCAAAATCTTTAAGCAATCACAAAGGAGGAAGCAAGGAAGGTATTTAAGATAAACCAAAACTGATTTAACTGTCTGATCTTAATCTTTACCTTTGGAGAATGATAAAATCGTTAAAAAAAGCAAGCAGACTTGAGGCTGTGGGGTCAGACAGAGTTCACATCTGTTGCATGGTCTGCTTTTATCATCTGCCTTTAAAGGTTTGTAGTAGCACTTATGACTGTAAACAAACCTGCTGGGAACCAGTCAGATCAAATAAAGCCTAAATTCACCAAGCTAGCCCGCACAAACTTGACTTTTAGCAGCACATTCTCATTTTGTTCATGCAAAGTGTATTTTTTAGTGTTTTTTTGTGTAATATATTTTTCACATTTATTTTTTACAGCTTTAAACTGTACCCCACTAAAATAGCCTCTGAACATTATTGAAAGCTATTGTTTTAAATCGATGCTAACGTTGGTTCCATATTAGCAAGAAATTAGCGCTGAATTTACTGCATTACAATCCCGTGTAGACGTGACTGTGCGTAGAGGTTCGCTAACCCAAAATGACGTGGAGAAAGTAGGAAAGGTCAAAGCAAAAAGATAAATAACTACACAAGTCATTCTGTCCATGTTTATTACAGCCGCGACAATTAATTTTCATCCCGAATTTATTTACGCTATTAAAACAAAGCGAAAATAGCGCGCTAATTAATATGCAGTCATATCCAGTGAGGCTCCAGATCCGAGATGCACGCGCTTGTATATTCTACAGTTGCTCTGTTTTCTGTACGCTAATTAGGCCAAAAATAGAAAATGTATGCATGTTCTAAGATAATGCTAATAATACTGTCCATCTTTTAATATTATTTAGCTTCGTTGAATATTTAAAAGCAAGCTCATCTGCATAGTTTAAGGATCTGCTGGCTTACACAGTTTACACAAGATGTAGTTATGACTGACAGCATCTCTGGATTAACTCACTGTGAGTGGATTCCAAAACAGTCCTGACTAGCCAGACCCATCTGTCATAAACAACAGTATTAAAACCTGCATACGCTTCTGTACAAAGTAGTCATAATGCAACACTTCAAATGAAGATCTAGCTGTCGTCCAGCAACATCTCGCGATGCACAGCTAATCTCTTTACCCTAGCCTGGTCATTTACACAATGCTAGCACACTATAGCAACAAGATAACCAGGAAGCAACAACAAAGTATAGAAAAGATCAACAACAAAAGCCCAGTGACATTGTCGAGGCAGAGTGTGCTGAAATCCAATTGTCTGTGAAGTTAATCTGTGAGTTTGCCATATGCGTTATCCCAGCTTTGTATAACAACGGGTGGGGGCAGGGATAAGAATATACTGTACAGGTTGTTACAGGTTACTGAGATTGTTAAATGACAACCGACCGAACTGACCATGTCTGACCTGCAGTACATACAGTCTCTACATACAGATACTTAATCTCTTTGTTTTGCCCAGTGAGCAAAAGATTATTTTATTTGAACCACCAAAGGCCTCAAAATATAACAGAAACTGAACAGGATCTAATCAGTGTTAAGTGTTTAAGTGTAAAGACTCCCTGTGGAACAGCAATGGTCATTTTATGTTAAGTTTGGACTGTCAGTGCCACAGACAAACTCAATACTGGTAAGGTCAGTGAAATTGCCCCTGCTGTTAACTGAACCAGTTTAGGGGTTAAATATGCCGAGTCACAGACGGTTAATCAAAGTTTTGAGGTGCAGGTTTTGACATGACTACAGTGATGTAACTTCTAAGTAACTAAATGACTTATGTAATTAAAAGTAAATTTTAAACCTAATGGGTAGCCGCACAAAATGGCTTTTAAACTGATGAATAAACAAGTTAAAGCTCATTTTGGAATATTTAATATATATTTGGCAATATTTTCAAACATGTAAATTAAAAACATGTGAATACTTATTTGTATGATGTATAATGTATGAGAAACTGTTCTGTACAGAACCTTAAAGGGTTCTATATAGGAACCCTATAGGGGTTCCCATCACGGTTTCATAAATTGTTCTAATTTAGTTTTCTAGTTGGTTTTAATTACATTTGTATGAATTAAACATACAATCACAGACTTTATCACAATAGCAAATATGGGTGTATTATGCAATCATAAGACCTTTTTCCTTGCAGAACCTTTTTGGCGTTCTTTAAAAATGAGTCAAGAACCCTAAGGTTCTATATAGAACCCACTGAACCTGCAAACCATAATCATCAATTCACAATGTCTACCCGACAAATATCCTAAAACAGCACAAATGTACTTACTGTTTCGGTTGGTCTTGATCTTGGCCAGGAGTTTATGAGCTAAGGGAAGGTCTCCGTTCTTCACAGCCTGGAGAAGGTCCTGCTCTTTGCCCATGGCTCTCGTCCAGCTAAAGCGTTACAATCTGGGCTCACAATGTCATGATCCTGTGTGTTCACAAAATGTTGGATCTGGCTTTTGGTTTACCATGTCATTCCCAGAAATACTGTTTAAACATTTATGGCGTTAAGCTTTTTATTCCTCTTTGAAAGAACAGAGTTGTCTGTAGGCTTAAGGTCTTATTCTACATGAAGCAGATGTTTGATCTTGAGTGCAAGCCATCATTATAAGCCACAACGCAGAGGAAACCTGAGGGAAGAACAGACACGCTTTATCATCACGATAACTCTGTTACCTGATATCCTGCACCGTATGATACAGCATGTTCCCTAAACCGATTATTCAGTTTAGGATAAATTAAATAAATCCTCGTTAGAGAAAATATTGTGTATTTGACGTTTTAAATGGTGATCAATAGATACTTTTTAAAAATACTTTTTGTATTTACATTTTTATGCCTATATGGACCTGCAGAAAAAGCACCTTTACTCTTAAACTACACTACGTAAATACAGACGTAATTTGCGCATTTTCCAAGTAGATTAGAGGTTGCTAATGTACTAAAACACTATTACTGACCATTCACAAGTGGATAAAAATTGTAAGATTGTGCGCCGCTGTACACCCCGAGGCTTTTTGACACATTACTTTATAACATGCACTTCTGTCATGAATCGCGGACTAACTTTGCAGTCGTGGAAAGCAACACAGCACAGAAAACAAAGCGGTGAAAATAATTCAATACATTTATGAAAACTTTCCTGGTCGGTCTGAACGGCTTTAATTCTATAGCGCTAAACAAGCGCTTCACGTGCTTATTTAACGCGCACTAAGCAGCGCGTTTCAGCTGTCAGATATTTACTCACCAACACGAGCTCGGGTGGCACGTAGTATCCACAGATTAAAATCAAATTTAGTATGTTTAGTCCCGTTTGTGATTTCTGTTCCCGTTCGTGCCAGCGCACAAGCGACGTGCCATACTTGAGAACGTGTTTGACACAACACTAGCGGCCGACGCGTGAACGCGCGCGTCTGTCACGCGCCTTCCTGGTGTTGTTCTCTTCCTGAAAGGTGCGCTGTGAATTCTCCCAAAATGTTGGAACATAATTATTGGGCTACACAACCTATATTTTTATTATTACATACTATTAATTATACTTTATTTTATATAAAGACATGTATCCATGTGTATATAACTTTATCGCTCACCCCAAACTAAAGACATAACAACAGTCTTCGCATGCATTATATGACGGACACTTCGGCGTTTCAGTCCTCTGAAGTCCGTCATCTGGGATTTCAATGCGAAATCACAGCACAGGTGTTTAAAAAAAGAGCGACATCTAGTGTCCGAACGCTATA
>JAZGTI010008104.1:7869-20612 GCA_036877585.1 Botia kubotai | reverse complement strand
TTGGATTATGGCTTCCCAAACCCATGTTATGAATGGCAAAGCATGCGTTTTACATATCAAAAGCAGCTTGTTGTTTTCTTCTCTGCTAACGCCACATCCCATCCGGCTTCCTGCTCCAGTGTTTGGGCCTGGGGAAGCTGTGCTTGATTTCCTCTCCCTGCGGGGGATTTCAGACATTTAGACAACAGGGGAAAGCAGCTACTGTCTCAATCTTCATCCATTAACACATCTCCATCGCAGGAAAAAAATGAGAGCAGAATACAACATTGTTGCCACTGTTCATTCATTTCGCCTTGGTCGTGTTGCTCTCCTGAGGTTAATGAATGTAGCCCCCTGTTGTGGATATTTATAAGATATACAATGGCACAGCTTAGTTACAGGGCATCTGTACAGCGCCGCCCTGCAGGCAGGCGTAGTTATTGATGATGATGTGAGCAGGTGTATGTGTTGGTGGCTGTCAGACAGACAAAGGGACTGATGGTGCCATAATTAGGCCAGGTAAACCCTGGGTGGGCAAACTGCAGACCATCTGGACTCCAAGCGAGCACGGTGCCACCTGATCAAGGTCAAACTGCAGGAAGAGGGTCATTAATTAGAGAGGGGTAAAGAGGGTGGAGAGGAAGTCAGACAGGTTTTTGTTCACTTCAGTGATGCACTGAATTCACAAAGGAATTATGCAAATCAGGTGATGGTCAACAAAATCTATACTGAACACAGTTTGCATGGGCCAGTAACATGTTTGAGGAAAATATACCTGTAACAAGCCTTATTTTATTTACAGTGACTTAAATTGAATATGGCCCGGCAAATTTAGTGCCTAATTTAACTGGCTAGGGATGCTAAGATGCAGGTTTATGTTCTAAATTATTACGCATGCAAAACTGACGCAAATGTTGAGTAAATTCCCTTCTTATAACCAATATAGATTGCATGGAGAGAAGTCTGTTTGTGGGAATGAACAACGGAACGGAACAACGGTTATGCATTTGCAAGTCAAGTCCTTTTGCAAATCAATTTAATCAATTTGACAGTCTGACAGCTAATTTCTTTTTTACATGTCACTTTCAGAATGAAGAGTGAGTAAATTTAGCTCACTAAATTGACCGCTTCTGTGAATGCTTGTCCCAGTGGAGCACTTGACGAACCTTTTAATTTCTATTTTAAACAAGTTCATATGAATCATTAATAACTCTACCCAACTGTACCAGCATAGCCATGCAATTTAGATCACTTTGAAAATTCTGCATTACACAAATTATTTTTAGAAATGCCTCAATCAAAGCTCACACCTTTTGGACTCAGAGCAATTTGCATGTGAATGAAGTGAAGATCTGTCATGGTAGGGTGTCATGGCAGATACATTTATGCATTGACCTTGCAAGAAGTCATTTACAGCTTGGAGCTGCACACACACACACACACACACACACAGATACACCGAGTGCTAGTGACAGATAAAAGGAAACAAAGACACAGGGGGTCTTGGGAGATATCTAGGAAAACATGCAGCCATTTGTTGATATGAGATATCATGATGATATATTGCAAAGATACATAGATACTTTAGTGCATATGCACCCACACGTTGAGTCGTGATGCTTGTGTGGATGAAGTGAGTTTAAATTCGGCTTGCGTCGCTTCCTGTTCTCATTCCTTCCATAGTTTTGGTCCTCCTTGCAGTATTCTCATTAATTATAGTGGCAAAAATGCCAGTGAAAGAAAAGGAATTACATTTTTGAAAAACAAAATATCAGAAAACGCATCACATTTATTCACTGTTATTTTCTGTTATTTTCACTGTTATTTTTTATAGTGACTCAAAGACTTTAGGCCTAGGCAATGTATATTTTTATTCCACATGTCATATTTAATTTTGTATGGAAGCTCTGTAACACTTTATATGTGTGTGTTCATCCCTTCAGCTTCCCGGCCAGTGAGCAATGAGCTGTGTTTGGGTGTTCCTCCCAACACCACTCAGCTCTGTCATATTCCCTGTCCAGTGGAATGTGAGGTATCTTCCTGGAGCGCATGGGGTCCCTGCACCTTTGAAAACTGCCAAGATCAGTCCACAAAGAAAGGTGAGAGCAATTTCAGCTTGAGCTATAAGCATACTAGTCTCTATTGGTTTTTGTTTGTAGAGCAGCAGTTTCACCCATCTTGCTAGAATAAAACGGAGTGGATCAATAAAATGTCCTCTTTCATTGTAAATCTCATGAATTGTGCACAGAAGCCCCTTCAGCTCATAACTCAGATGGGCCCACCTCTCACCTTTATCTTTAGCATCAGCGTCCACCCTATAAACCACTAGAGCAGAAGATTCATTCTCAAAGTTGTAGAGGGTTGAAATCAAGGGAACCGCAAAAACAAAAAAATGTCAGTCTAAAATAGACAAAAGACAAATCATGGATTGGATGGCTTCAGAGAGACAAATAAACAAACTTGACATCCCCTTTAGAAGGAACAAGATGGAACCTGTTAAACTGCGGGGATTCACAGGATGTGGTCGTTTACAGATTTCTGCATGACAGTTGGTACTAGCGTATCAAAGGTGCCGGCATGCTGGCTGCTTTTCTCGTTAATTATGGCTGGGACAGCGACCCGTGCCATGACTAATGCATATTGACTCATCCCTAATGAAGCGACTCTAAAGGATGGAATGGGAGGAAATTCTCCACTATGCATCTTAATGATGGATTCTCTCTAAAGCTACTGTAACTTCCACTCCTTCGCTTTTCTAACACTGTAATATACTGTAATATATATTCTATACTGTATATATTCTAATTGGCACGCTTCAGTACTTGTGTATACGCTGTATGTGCTTGCTCATTATTCAGGGAGATGTGGTTAAAAATGAAGAATCTTTATACCTGCATCATGGGGGAATAGAAAAGCAAGGTTGTAGTTCAGTAGGTATTACCCAAACTAATCAATGATTGTTAGCTTTTGAATGCAGGTGGTCTATCAGATGACAAGTTATAATTTGAATCGAAGTGACCACACCCCACAGGATTTAGAATTGGAAGTGGATTCAAAATTCAAATTTGAATGACAAATCTGCGCCCAATTTGCTACCTCAATTCAAATTCAGTAATTGAAAAGGAATTAAATTTTGAATGAAGCACAGACCTGGTGTAATGATGCCCAACTCATCTACACCCAAAACCAATGCTGTCTTAGCCTCCACCTGTGATGAATGAGAGATATAACCTGTAAAATGTTATTATTACAGAGACGCTGTTCTTCCCCTGTTATATATTGGTAATCTTTATTATAGCCTGTACACAGTAGATAAATAAGCCTGCCGGGTGATAAAGAACAAATTACCAGTGACATCTCAACCAATATTGTGTTGATGTGCACCTGGGGTGTGATGACCCACGAGATTTGGATGAGATTTCTCGAAGGCTGTGGCTTTTGTCTACTTTTTGATTAACGGGGGTCGTATGAAATCCAGTATCCTGCTTTGTCTGATAAAGAGACGGCACACGCACCATCAGACACCTGAGGGCTGACTGACAGAATGTGATAGAATCCTCTTACACCCCCCCCCCACCACCTCGCTCCACCTCTTCAAACCACAATGAGCTCTGTGCTGACCTTCTGATTAAATAAAGCCAGGAGGAGAGCCAGAGACAGAAGTAATCAGAGAAAGGGACGACGCCGGCATCTCCAGCTAACTCCTAAAGGCCCCCCATCTCCCATATTACCTTATCGGCTCCAGACAGCAATGTGGATTAAACCAGAAGCCAGGGACCAACAGAATGGGGGGGTTTACATGTAGGTGACCTTGTGCCAGCCCAAGTCCTTTCTCTTGCCCTTTAATGGGAATACCCCTGGAGTCAAAGCCTCTTCAGTATTAATGGATTGCTGAATGCATTAGTCCCTTTGGTGAAAAACAAGTTTAATGAGGGAAGAATAATAATATCCATTATGATGAGCTGCTCCAGTAATTTCGGTCATCTGCTGGTCTTAATGGACTGATATGTTAAATGAAATACCGCAGTTACTGCTCAATGACACACTGTGACAGTTAAGATGAGATTGTGGTTTCGCTGGTCATGTCAAGCAATTAAATCAATGGGTGCATCTAGCATATGATAAATGATGCCTTCATAGGCAGAATACGGAGGTAGGAAGATATCAAGCCATGTAAGATCGAATATTAAACTAGTAAACTCATAGTGTAAACTCATCAAAACTGTGGAATAGTGCAAATAGAACTATGGAATTATGTTGTGACTACAAATGCAAAATAAATCAAAACTATATTTTAGCATATTTAAAGTACCCACCCTTGGGAAATATGTGGCCTTGGCATTGTATCACTCAGCTTTGTAAGTCATCAGCCTAAGATGCTTTTTATACAGTAATAAAGTCTCCATATGTTGTAGTCTCTTATTGGCTGCTTTCCTTCATTATTCAGCCCAAGTTTAACTTATTTTTACTTAAAGATAAGTGTTTTTAAGTAAAAGTTTAGTTGTACTGAGAAAACTAAATATGTTGACAATTATATTTTTGTTTACAAAGCTCAAACATTTAGGCAATTCGCCTACAGATCCAAAGATTTATAAGATCATCAGAAACATTTCAGTCAAGTGACCCTTTTGACCAACAGTGTATGTGTGAAACTAGTTTTCTCAAGACTTCCCTTCATAAAAATGATGCTCCCTGTGAGGTCATATGGCACCAGCCAGTGACAAGCTTGATTCTGAGTGTAATTTATGCCCTTCGACAGGCTTCAAACTGAGGAAAAGGAAGATCATGAATGAGCCCACAGGTGGGACAGGAAATTGCCCCCATCTGACTGAAGCAATTCCCTGTGAGGAGCCGAGTTGTTATGATTGGCTACTGGTGAAGCTGGAAGAGTGCGTTCCTGACAATGACAAAGTGTGTGGTCCAGGAACCCAGAACCCACAAGTACAATGTGTCAGCAGTGATGGTAAGTGATACATACACCCACCATCTACAGTATACAGGCCTGTTAATTTTGTTGTACTTTTAATCGTTTATGCTAATTGAAAATGTTTCACTAAAAAAGGCTTTTTGTTTAAGGGTCATGTCCAGGCGTGTAGAATGCAAGCAACCCAGATTGTTTTGTTCTTGTACAGCTGGGTCCATTTTTGAACTGTCCATGGGGCTTATGTTCTGGATTTATGCCCAATGCAATAATTGCTGTTTTTGCACAGGCGGCTGGTTGAAGTTTCTGTTGTTAGAGAGGCCAGAGGGGAAATTCAGAGCAATAAGAAGTGGCACAAAGCCACATGTGTTGAGGTGATCCTAGTGTCTAACTAGCCCAAAGACCTGAACCTATCCAACAGCAACCAACACCAGCACCATCTGTGAGATAAAATACAGTTCACCTGGGGACAGTTGCATGCTTAAAATTGTGACCAACAGCTTGCGCTGAAGTAAACTACTCTCTGGTTTAAATAAACTGTATACATAACAAAAGTAGCATATGAGGCACAAATTTCGCAATATTGCTTAGGCACTTTGAGGTATGAGAATGATTATATGGTTTACAAAGCTTTGGTTTGATAACAGCTTTTATATCTTTGTGTGGGACTGAGAAACGTCTTTTTTCTTTTTTGTCTTCATTTTGATTTATATTGTTTATACAGCTTAATTTCACAGATATGTAAATGGTCCAGCTATGTTGTACTAAGAATTTTAGAAATATAGAGATGTTGTGAGTTAGCAGTTTGGTCTGGTTGATGAGGGAGTGAAATTTGGCACGCGCAAAAACACGATTCCAATTTATCCGGTCTAATTAATTTTGTATAACAGAGACCAGAGCATAGCTGAGTGAATATTTTAACAGAGAATAAAATTAATACTTATTGAGAGAAATGGAAAGCCTGCTATCAACAAGTGGATGTAAAATATGTTGATTCAGCGCAGCTTATCAAAAATAATTAAACTTAAATTCTAAAGGATATGATGTGCAAGTAGAATATTTCATTTTTAAAACAGAACCACCAGCTCTGTGACTTCCTTTTCTTTGCTTTTTATATTGTTAATGTCTTGTCTTGAGGTGCGGCACAACTCTGGTTTCATTAATGAATCAATTATGGGTGCACAGCGTAATTCTATTTTACATCCTCACGTTTCACTCCTTGTTCCAGTAAATTTTAGTGTGCGGACATGGCAATTATTGCAACATTCCCGAACCTCAGCTTTCACAGCGCTAATGAGGACTCGGGGGAGGGAGAAAGAGAGAGATGTGTATGTGCTACGCTGGTGTGTGTGCATCTCAATCAGTTTTGCAAGGCTCATAATCAACCGTCCCATTCACACCTACTGAAGGTGTCATTGCCGGTGTCTCAGCTGTCACCACGGAGACGATTTCCACCTCCCCCCAGTTAGATGGTTACCTGGAGACACCTAACTTGACACTCTATATGCAGCGACTGTACTTTATATAGGAGAATGATTATATTTAGACTATATAGCCTGTAGAATATGCAATAAATGTTTTAATTATCAATGATTTTCAGTCGCCCAGCTAGCTATACAAACAGATCATCTGGTATAAACCGTGAAATGCAATTAGAAAAAGGCTAATTAGGATTCATTCGTGGGGTAAAATTATCTGGGATATCATGTATATGTAAATATGCATCCGAGTCATTATACTAATTGTTTTATCAGTGAAAATACATTTTCAATATTCACATTTTTAGGCATGTGGTTTAGCTGTATGTGAGGGTACGTTTTTACTTAGGACCACCTAAAATATCCTCAAAACTAGTTAGAAATAAAGCCTCAAATTCATGTGCAAATCACTTTGCTTTAAATCTAATATAGTCACCTCAAATCTCAAACAAAAAGATCATGTGAAGAAATACAGCCATTCTCATACGCTCCTCCTCTTCTAAATGAAGAAACAACATTATGATACAGTACAGAATTCTCAATGGAGATTTGAGTACTAAAACAACAAGGAACATCAGCCATTATTTCATCCCTGTCTAGCCATAGGCCTGCTGCAACACGTTGACCCAGTTAAATCCAGATACCTTGCTGTAGTCAAGAGTAATATGATTTGTTCAAGGTCACCTCTTTCTTCGTCCTGCCTTACAGACGAGTAGATGGTAAATATGTTATTCTAGCACCAGTGTAGAGCTGCCCATATAAATTAAATTAACTCCCTGTGTCCCTCAGAATCGTTCTGCATTTAGCTGAACTGTCTCTCTCTCGCTCATTAACTTTGAGACGAGTAGTGTTCAGCCTCATCAGATTGTGACAGCGCTCGATAGAGGAAATGTCAGGTGCCTCTGGTACTTTTCCGTCAGGGGACAGTCAGGTGCAGGTGAGGTTTAACACATCTGAGATGTTAAAAGGGTAGATGTACAGCTGATATTACTTTGGTCCCAGCGGGCACACACTGAGTGATGTATAAGGACAGTTGATTTGTTTTTTCCTCCAATTTAAAGGACATTGTGTCATTTATTGCCTTTTTAATTAACTATTTCTTGTATTAGTGATCAACAAAATGTTATTGGAAAATATTGCTTAAACTATTAGCTGTGTTTTTGGAACGTGATAGCTGGTTTCTGACTCATCTGTGCTGGTCATTAGATGGTCCAATCTGCTCGTTTGCTCATTGACCAATCAAGAAACAGCTGGTTCGTTGCTGTTCCAAGATGGTGCTTCAGCTTGGAACAGTGATGAACATGGTCAAAGGTAGATCAGCCAACATGTTTGAAAACGCAGATACCATCTTGAGATTTATTTTTAAGCACAGTTGTTCAGCAGGGTTTTTGTTATGAAAAGAGACAATGTGACGAGATCTTACTGGACACAGTCACATTCCGTTGGTCTTTTTTGTACGGTCTGTTGTGTCAAATCAAACCTTAAAAAGGCACATGAGTGTCTATAATGGACCGTAATGATTTTTTTCCTGATATTAAATGCTTCCCCTTGGATGTGTATCCATGCCGGCAATGTGAGGAAGTCTAGCGCTTTCCCATTCCCAGTTTCAAGCACTTCTCATTGTTCCCCAGTGCCTCCCCTCTTCTCTCCAGTATTGATCTCTGTTGTCTGCTGCTGATGAGAATGGATCTGTTGTGTCTCATGGGTCCTGCGGTGTCATCTGACTCAGTGGGTTTTCTGTCACTATGGGCTTTATCCAGGGGTGGGCCGAATGGATCAATACAGGGGCTGGTGTATGGTCCGCAGAGGAATTGATGTCCAAAAGTAGGTTCTTAAATGACCTCTGTGAACAAAACTGCTGTTTTGCTCTCCTTTGTTTTGTTTATAGTTTATGAGACAAAGAGCAAAGTGTAACCTTGAGTGCTTATGTCACAGTTCACACATACCTAATTGTCATACTTAATATATAATTATTTTGTTTAGCTGCATGTTGCACATTGCTATCACTATAGTAATTAATGACATTTAGTTTTAATTAGCGCAAACCTGTTTTTTAACAGTTCACTGAATTAAAAGCAATGATTGAAGTCTATTTATTCCTGCATTGAAATTACATAAAATGAACGTTTAATCTTATGTTTAACCTGAAAACAATTAGCCTGAAAGATCTCACAGAGGGCTTCCGACATAGTACAGAGTGCTAATTTTATTAAACAAACTTCCATTCCATGTTTTCAACATTTTCCTTTCTTCTGACAGCACAGCTGTCACATTCTATTTATATTTCAAAGCGTTAATGTGTAAGTAATATAGAATTAAAGTGCTCTTGATGCACATTAACAGCTTTTAAATGTCCTTACGCTCTTAAACTCTTACTGTTGAGTAGCAATGCATGTTTATAATAGTGCAGAAACAAATATTTGTTAATGGGAAATCCTTAAGCATACATAAGAGTGAGTGTGGGTGGCTTGCACTGAAACTCTGTGTTGTGCTGTGCAGAGTCTAGCATGATGATGACAGCACTTGGAAGTGGATCACATTCACAGTGTGAATTCTCTGTGTGGGTAGATTTATTTACGCACAGTGACAAGTGGATTAACGTTAGCGCAATTTAACACAATGTCAAATCACTGAGTTTCACATTGCTTTGTTTCCAAATCTGTAGGTGTATTTCTTGTGCTGCAACACAGCAGTTGACTTTACTCTGTAATTTATTAGCTATTTATTTTATATATTAGCTATTTATTAGCGCCCTGTTATACTTACCTATTCTATATGCTGTTCAAGTTATATTGTATTTGGACAACAAGCTTGAGAATATAACTGGTCCTGTGTTTTGTTGTTTTCTAGGTGAATATGTGGACAGGCAGCTGTGTCGGGATGCCATCCTTCCCATGCCTGTGCTGTGTGAGGTGCCCTGCCCAAAAGACTGTGTGCTCAGTCCCTGGACCTCCTGGTCTCTGTGTTCCAACACCTGCTCAGGGAAGAACACAGAGGGCAAGCAGACCAGAGCACGTTCCATCCTGGCTTACAATGCTGGAGAAGGTGGGGTTCTTGCCATTTACAGATCCATCCTTACTGCCCCTCTCACCACACAACCTAAACATGTCTTCTTAACATATTAAAGCTGCAGTCCGTAACTTTTGCCTCTCTACTGCCATCTGTGTTCGAAACCTGTTTACCTGTGAACTTGTTTCTTAACGTTGCTGACAAGTTTAAATTCTAAACGGCTGCTGTAAGGACTATCTACAAGCGTTGCAGTACTCAGAGATGCAATACAGTAGCTCAGTCTTCTTTGTTTTCAGACAGATATTTCCTGCAAAATAAGACCCGACAGCTCAGATTATAAATCATTGTTATAAACTTACTGTTGCGAATCGGAATATGGTAAGAAGATAAACACTGATCTGTCACGTACATGCTTAATAACTGATTTTTGTTTATTTTTAACAAAAAATAAGTTACATATTACAGCATTAATAAATAGCAGGGCTAGTTATTATATGCCAAGCGATGGTAGAAATACATCAAATGATAGAGATTCTGCTTTAGTGTTTATACAGTATTATATCCACAACATGGAATTTAATTTATTTAGAAAACTATAATCATCTTTGTGGCTTTCATATGACTGCTTCCCCTCTAGACAGCCCTCTTGATCATAATGGGAGCAGTTTAATTTTGATTATTTGTGAGGCTCTTGTCCAATTTAAATTGTAGGTTGCTGAGCAGCATTGGAAGATTAATATAGAATTCAGCTTACAGGCATGCATATATTTGCTATTTCACAATGGCTTCAAACATAATTGAATAATTTATTCAATTATGATTTATAATGGATTATTTAAATGGAGTTTCTGAGCGCTGTACAAATAAATGTGAATTAAATAGATTTTTTTTGTGGCATTTTTTACACTAATGCCACACGTAGTCATTCACTATAAATTATCTTATATTGTATATTGTATGTCCATCAATTCCAAATGTTCAAACTTTCAAAAAAATATATGAATTAATAATATATTAAAAATTTTGATATAATTGGCAGATACAAATAATAATGTCATAATATAAGATTTAAGATATAAGATTTTGGTAATGCATGAACAGATTCTGAATAGCCAAAAGCACTTTCCACCCTTGTGCTAGTCAAGCATTCTTCCATGTGAGCAGAAAAGCCACGCATCAGAATGTAATGAGAATCTCTGAGCGTTAAGTGATTCAAACCTCAGGTGAGCTCAGGAGCTTCAGGATTGTGCGTCTGATGTGTAATAGACTAATGCTTAAGTGAGAGCTTCCAGGCTAAAACCTCTTTAATTCGCTCTTCTGCTCACTTCCCAGAATTCCATTTCCACAAATATTCAGCTTGAGGGAGAAGAACTTTGCTGACTGAAAGCTAACAGCTTGGTTTCTGTCACCATCACATCATTTTAATGGTCACACTAGCACTAGTAGATATAAGAGTCAGCCAGAGCATTCAGAATCAAAGGCAGTGTGTTTGATGCATGTGTGGAGTGGGACTGCTTTATGTATTTAGTTTCAGTGTGAATGTGTATACACACGCAATGATGAGTTGTGCCCTATGGCAAATTGCGCTATGTGCTGCAGTACTCGGATTATTAGCTTTTAAATGATTCAGGAGACGATGCACCAAATTGATGACAAGCATCTGAGAAAGCAGGTGTGTGCTGATAGTAGCATGAAGTTCAGTAGATACAGCCACACTTGCCATCTGCCCCAGTGTGAGCTGATGGAAAGAGTTCTATTAGATAGCTAAACCTTTCCACCACCTCCTTTTAGTTCTCACATAAAACCCCATGAACATGTTGTTTTTCCTGTTCTACCCTCTGTGTCTGTTCCAGACTCAGATTTGATGCGTAAGGGATAGCTCACATAAAAATTTTATCATCATACAGTGGAAGTCAATGAGTGTGACTGTTGGTTACCAATATATATAGTATCGTCTTTGGGGTTCCTAAGAAGCAAAACAGTTTGGAATGTACAGGTAAATACAGGTTTGGAATGACATAAGGGTGAGTAAATGATGGAGAAATTAAATTTTTTGTTGAACTATCCCTTCAACTCAGGCCCTTCGACTATTCCAGGGTCCTTTGACAGCTTTTTCCACCGAGCACAATCCAGTCCATACAAATACAATAAATCAGAATACAGCTTTCAAATATATACATATGATATATATTCCACAGTTCACATTTTAACATACACTAAGTGAAGTTTAATACAAAACTAACTGCGGATGGCTACATCTGCAACATGAACCACAACTCTCCATGGTGCAGAGTTGAGCCAAGAACATGAAATTACTCTGTGCTATGCACAGACTCACTTTTGTAATTGTACAAAGGATTAATCTTCATCTGAGTCACAGGTCAATAAATAACCAGAGGGAGTGATAATCCCCATTCGAAACAATGTGATTCTCATGGAGATTTTTTGAAGCTCTGCTAATGCACTGCCCTGGCATACCCTAAAACACTATGAGAAGCTTTGGATATTAAATATAACCTTCCTTCTGTAACTGTTGTTTTCCATTGTGGATATTACTGTGTCTGTGCCTAGTAGCTCACAGCAAGTTTCATAATGATTTTTGCCTGTCTAATGAAGTGTGTGATAATAGTCGATAACCTTTTTATAAATGGGTTACTGAAGGACTTTGTACTGCTTTGATTCAAAGGCTAAGTCAATTGTTCCTTATTTTAGGTGCCTTGAAAAAATATCTCTGCTTGTTCTTCATTCACTGATTTAACATTTTCCCATTGATTTGCGTGCAGATGTCAATGTGCACCATTGAGATAATAGCTGACCTCTCCATAGGGATTCTGTTGTTTTGCATGAATGTGGCTTGAAATGAAAACCAGCCAATGCCTGAAAAATAAATTAAACTTCTTGTAGCATCACAGCCTTCATCATAGCAGTCTTGGTTGCAGTAGCCTTACGCATTTAAAGTTTTTTTATTTTATCAGGTTTATTAGGACTATTCTCTGGGTAAACTTTAAAAAATCACTACAGTGCACTCCTAAAAAAGGATGTAGAACCTTTTTGGCTGTATGGTTCCATAAAGAACCCTTAACATTCTGTTTCACAAAATGTTCTTTATAGTGAAAAAGTTGTTTAGAATATTAAAAGATAAGAAAGAAATGATTTTTCTAATAACCTTTGATTAAATGATTCTTTAGTGAACTAAAAAATGGTTCTTCTATGGTATTGTTGTGAACAATCTTTAAAATATGTAGTGGGAAGTGGTACAATTGTTATTCTAATAGAGAGCTTTTAAGTGCCTATGCTTTAATGTAGGAAAAGTAAGAGATGACAGATACAAAACAAAAATAATAGAATAAAAGAAC
>JAZGTI010008103.1:0-20612 GCA_036877585.1 Botia kubotai | reverse complement strand
TTTTTTATTTCCAGGTCAATGGGGCAGGTGTATGGGAGAGGACTGTGGAACTGGTGGCATTCAGTCCAGGACTGTGTGGTGCGTCCATACCGAGGGCTGGAACACGCATCACTCCAACTGCCGACACGCAGACAAACCTGAGAGCCAGAGGCCTTGCTTTAAAGTGTGCGAGTGGCACCAGGACCTCTTTGAATGGGAAGTGTTGGAATGGGGGCCGTGTGTTCTGGCCCCCTTCCAGTCCAACGAGCTCAGGCTTCGGACTTCGGAGTGTATTACAGCCCAGCATGGTATTCAGAGACGGAAAGTTCACTGCGTGCGCACCTCGAACCGCACAGTGGTCACAGAGAGGATATGCGAGTTCTTCTCCCCTCGACCGGCATTGGAGCAGGCCTGTTTGATCCCGTGTCCTCACGACTGCATTGTGTCTGACTTCTCCTCCTGGTCCGGCTGCAGTAGGACGTGCGGCTCAGGTCTCCAGCACCGAACCCGCCACGTACTGGCAGCACCCGTGTACGGAGGTGCTAACTGCCCCAACCTTACCCAGACAAGGACTTGCGCAAACCTGTTACCCTGTCCAGTTGGGGAGAGCGAGCATCAGTATAGCCTTAAAGTTGGACCCTGGAGTGATTGCAGGCAGCCGCAACATAAAGGACTGTGGATGGGTGGTAGGACCATGCTGGACTTCAGCACAGGAGACACTGAGAGGAACACAGTGAAACGGCATATCCAGAGCTCCCAGCACTTCCATCATCATCCCCACCACCACCACACCCTGAAGGGCTTGGACGTAGAGATCGGCTACCAGACGCGGCAAGTCCGTTGTGTGCGCACCGACGGCAAGAACGCCATGCTGAGGTAAGACGCTCCAAACATGCGCAGAGGCATCTGCCGTGTCAATTCAATTTACAATAATCTGTGTACAAGCAATGCATCCCTGAGAGACAAACCCTGTGAGAACATAAACCCTTTTAAGGTTTAAATCCCAGATTATGCTCTTGAAAGCAAGCTACTGACGCTTCCTGTGTGAAAGGAATTGCTGTGCAGTAGAATTTCTGAGACAGCTCTCTGAAGTGGGCCTAGCTAAATCGGTTAGTCCTCCATTAATCTCCGTCTTGCCGCCGAACCGTACATGGTGAGCGGAGAGTCGCCTGGCAGCAGCACAGGAGAATCGCTGACCCTCAGAGCAGAACGGACCACAGCGTGATGGAAAGGATTGAATTTACTCGATTGCAGCGATCTCTGGATCCATACCGTGAGTTTGGAGAGGTGGTCAATCACTGTTAGGGGGCGTTTTTTTTCCCATATACTTGTTTGGCTCTTGGTCTGAGGTAGAGTTAGAAGTCATTGTGATGTACCTCATCTTTCTCTCACAAAGAGTATGGATTTCCCACAAACGTAGGATAATGAATGCTGGAACCGAGGCAGGCTTTGAACATGACTTTAAAGATACCTCCTTTGCAAAATATTGATTCACGGGCAGGCGCTCCTGATAAAGGTTTTAAGTCTCAAATGTAGTCTTTCATGTCTTTGCTCTGTTTTACCTTTCATGGTGTTGTTTAGTGGGTCTCGCAGTGTGTGCCAATCAGGGCTACAGGGGACACACTAGCCAGCCAAACTCTTGATTGCAGGTAATCACAGGAAATGATGTCATCTTGGAGCAATGTGTCATAGCTGCGGTGTGGTCTAATAGGACAGGAGAAGAGCCCTCAGAATGTTTCTCACAACATAAAACACCACCCCTCGATGTGTCATATAAAACAGAGAATGTGAACTGGGGATCATCTCGTTAATCCTCATGTCAAGTGAAAATAGGCTTCTACGCTTTGACGTACAACTATCTTCATTTCTCACACTCATTGGCCTTGTCATTTTCCATTGGTTAATGAAAACACAGGCTTATAAAATAAGAGTCGATGTAGTGCAGCTTTGCATTCATGGGGTGTTGGGTTTGTCATCTGTGTTTATTTTCCCATTGTCTGACAACACTGGGAACAAATATGTGTATCTGTGACAGTAAGATCTGACTCTGTGATGGTGTTCTGTCAGTATAATGTTTTATATATGAATCTGTGCTGGTTCAGTTATTGAAGTGTCTTTTGTCTGTGGCAAAGCAGATGTTCCTGCTACATGTACGAGTTTTACACCTTTGTTTTCAGGAAGTTGGTTTCTGGTTTTGCATTTGTTAAACACAAATTTCGAGAATCATCATTCACAGTTCAAAGCGGGGAGGGGTTGTAGGGGTATGTAGAGCAGAATGGGAGCTGACAGGTTTACTGCAGGTGTAGCATAAGAGAGAGGTCGCTGTGTTATTTCACTGTGAGACTTAGCAGTCATGCTAATTAACATATTTAACAGTGTTTCCTACATGCACGCTTAATGAAATGTACTGACTTGAATATTTCCCACCTGAGTTGAATTGCTGTTGTTTTTCCAATTATACTCTAATTATCATTTAAAATTAAGCCAAAACGGATGCTACACAAACAGATTATGATATACACAAATAATTGAATCGGATGACTTACGTGATGCATCACTAATTAGTTATTACATTTTGTCATGCATTTATTTATATTTTATATTGCACGCAGACATCGCTTTGTAGCATACAAAGGTGAATAAATCATTTAAATATCTTTCACTTTTTCATTCATTATACAGTCTGGTGTCTTGCTATGCAAAACAATGTCATATGCCTTCGTTTGCATTAAGATTGCTTGAGCATTACTGTATGTTTAACATAAAACAAAAGAATTAATATTTTCGACTTAGAATTAAGTTTTGTCTTTGCTCAAATTATGAACTGCAGTTCTTAGATTTGCATATTTTTTACCCAGAATAAAAGATGACTTTGCTGCCATGCAATTGTGAATCACGTAAACAACTGTAAACAATGTTCTTGTATTCTTGTATTCTGCTTTTCACATTCTTAATGTATTTGTTTTATGGTCCATAGCCTTTGTACCCTTGACAGTGGTCCTGGAACATTCCAGTCCTGCATTATGCCCAGAGACTGTGAGACTTCTGATTGGTCAGCTTGGAGTCCATGTTCAAAAACATGTAGAGCCTCAGATATGTCTCCCGGTTTTCGCGCCAGAAGCCGAAGCATAACGCAGACTCCCATTGGTCAAGGGAAAGAATGTCCCGCCCTTGAGGAAAAGGAGGCCTGTAACATCATTGGAGATTTGCTTCCGAGCTGCCCTAGGTTTGTATTAACAGAACCATGGTTTGCCCCCAAATGCAAGCTCAAAAAAATATTAAACTGAACAGTGCTTTCAGTACTAAATGATTTTCAAGTGTTGTGATCAAGTATTTATTTACTGAACCTCTGTTGCGTCCAAGTGTTTAAATGATTCTAAGGAGCTAATTAATGGGATTATGTGTTTGATCAATTGCAGCAGCCTGTTATTTCATTAAAAGCCCTGCTTTATGCATCATAACACTTTTACCAAGTCAATGCGTTTTCATTAGTAGATAGTTTCCTACCGGAAAACAGGAAGCTAAGCCTATTAGTATCTTTCAGCTGCAGATTGCTGTGTCCATTTATCCAACTCAGCTTTTAAGGGGAGCCCAGCAGGATCTAAAATGAGACAATGGGGCCTAAACGAAGGAAGTGTGTTTTACCACAGCAGGGATGTGTTTTGTTCTGCAGGTATATTTGGAAGAGCACAGACTGGGGAGATTGTCAGATGGCCCCCCTCCTCAGCCAACAGGACAGAAGGCTTAACAATGTTAGCGCTCTCTGCGGTGGAGGGATTCAGACCAGACAGCCGTACTGTGTACAGGTTCCAGATAACTCCACCTCTCATCACAGAAAAGAGGGTATGGACTGAATAAATAATGAACTGCGTATGCTAAATAACAGCTGGGCAGTGTGATTCAACAGCTAAGATATGCACAGAAATGTTAGTGAATCTTTTCACCTGTGGAATGGTTACCTTACTTATGCTAGGTTATATATTATAACCAGGTCAGTGTTATTCACGATGGGCGAATAAGTAGAGTGAGTTTACGTTAGTCAGTGCGTCCCAACACAAGGGCTAAAGTCTCAGGTACCTATTGTACAAATAATATTTTTTATTTAAATCCACTGTTTCTTTGAAAGAATACATATTACCTTAAATTGTAAAGTTCTTTTGTGTTTTTGAATCATCGTTTTGTTTGTTTTCTCACCAAGATGACAAAATTAACCTTGGCCTAAGAAATCCAGCTAAGACGGTTTTTGGTTATCTAAATATTCCAGCCATTTGCTGTAAAACCAAGCCACCAAGCCTCTTCTAAGATTAGAGGTAATGAAAGGGAGTCACCTTGTACTGAAATTAATTTTCAGGAGCTGCAGTAGCCAATGAAAGTCATGTTTTGATGGATTTTAAACAGGCCGAGTCTGGGAAGGCATACAGATGATGGAGGTGGCTCCCTTCAATCAATTTTGTTTGGGGATAAAGATCAATGAAAATCAACAGTGCTGTTTGCCTTCCACCTGATGCCAAGAGCTCACACTGATGTTAATAGAACACGGTGGAAGTGTTTGGCTGCAACTTTTTGGTCAAGCCACAGAAGGCACGTTCACCAGAGTGAACGCATGACCTGAGCAGCTCTGTTGTGGTTTCCTTATTAAATTATGTATGTATATACATGGGATATATATTCAGTATTGATTTTTCTCTCCCTGTATCGCTATATTTCTCAGTCCTTTACTTTCCCTCTCCTTGGTTGTGCAGCGTCTCGGCCAGTGAGTGGGCATCTGTGTGGAGAAGAGTTACCCTCTGCGGTGCAGCCCTGCTACAAACCATGCCCACAGCAGTGCCTGCTTTCATCCTGGTCCTCCTGGGGTGCCTGTCTCCACGACAACTGCATGGAGACTCAAGGACGAAGGGGTAGGAAAGGATTCGGAAATCAAACAGCATAAATAAAATTTATTCTAGACTCTGAATAATAGAGGCTATTAATTCCACTTTAGCTCCTTTGTGCTGCTGCAGGTCATTTTGAACTAATTTAAACTATTTAAATTGGGCCAATTTAAACAATGTAAGCAAATTTTCTGAAACTAACAGCCAATATTTGTACATAACTACAGTATGCTGGATCTCAGGGCCATAGCTAATAGGGCGAAAGGCGGGAATGATTCTGTTGGTCCACAGGGTTCAGGTTTTAGCTATTTCCTAGCAAGAGCCTTGCTGGATCTTAAATGGTAATGACATGGAACGCTTAAAAAAAGCTTTTAAAAGTGCTGATCTCAGCAAAAGGTTTTTGGGATTTATGTGTGTTCATAAATGCACATTAGTTGTATTTTCTTTTCAAAAACACTGCATTTATGTCTCCACTGAGATTAACTTATGGTAACAGAGTGTCAATAGGTGACAGCACTTCTCCTGGTGAGAGGCAGCACTGTGGACGGGGATAACATCTGTTGAGGAGCGCTGCCAGACTACGGTCTTAGTATGAGAGAGTTTAGTAGAGGGCAGACTACAGTCACGTGACTCATACAAAGCTTTACACAAGCCATACAATCTGTCCCGTTGTGGCTAATTATAGGAATAACTCTTACTTTAACACTACTGCAGTCCTATAATTCACATTATACTTTATTAAGAGAAGCTTTAGGGTAGAAATTAAAGCCACCAAACACTATTCAAATTCTTACAATAAATTTAATTTTAATTTACAGTAAGTTACTGTAATCCTAAAGGAACAACGTGTTGTTCTCAACAAAAGATGCTTGTTTATACCTAATCCAGTTTTTACTTGTTTCATTTCACTATAAACTCTGTCTAAGACTTATCTCCCCAAAACCCTCAAATTGGGAATTATGAAATAAGTGAATCACCTAGAGTAATACTCCTTATTTAAAGTATCTTTTTAAATAATTGAATCAAAAGGTAGGTATAAAATATTTGGTAGTTTGTGGCAAATCTTAACACAGTCTGTGTCATTCAAAATCACTTCCAAAACTCTAGAGAGGCATATCTGAGAAACAACAGACTTGAGCAATTGACTCGATTTGTTCTGCGTTTCAACCCATCTAGGAAAAACAAATTAGATATTAAGGGAATCTTATTGTTTTTTGTTCCTATGGGATTGTCTCTAGTTTGGGCATCTTGGATCACTTGTATTTATTGTTTAGAAAGCATCTTGTTAAAAAGAGTATATTTACTGCTCTCTAGGTTTTACCTGAGTGCGCTCAGAGTATTGTTTGATCTTGATGTTTGATGATCTATGCAGCCCAACAGTGTTCATAAATAGAAAAATGAACGTCTGTCCTACACACACAAACACAACTTTCATCAGAAAGGCCTCAAGGATTTGCATTACAAATCTCCAATTGCCCACAGTCATATATCATCCTCCGGGTGTGATCTTCAACCGGTGAATGTAAGAACATGTAGGGGAATGAATTGAACAAGGGTTGGTAATAATTGTAAACGGCAAATTCTATCCAGCATTAATGCGAGTTGGGAGAATTGAAGTGGGACTGATAAGGTTCTGAAGTATTAGATGTGAAGTGAAGCCCACAGCCCACAGGTCTTTTCCATAAATAAATCCGATAGCTCCTGTGAACCTTTCAATTATTAATATTCACAGGGATGTGTCTCCACCAAACTGTTTTTCACAGTTTGGAGGGCACTGGGTGTCTGGGTATTCCTCTCCATTGATCCGCAGGCAGGCCTACATGCACTGAACTGTGTGCGCATGCTGTATGTGTGGGCATACAGGATGGTGCCTGTTGTGAGAGGAAGACTGTCCTCCATTGGGCTGGTCAAGTGTAGTTGTTGTTGTAGTGGATTGGTTGTTGTAATTTGCTCTTTTGGTGTCATGGGGTTAAGTTTTTGTCATTTTAGGATGAAGTGTGCTGCTTTAGGGGACTCACAGGGGTTGGCAGTTGTTTAATGTCATGTACTTCAGTGAAAAGAACTTAAATTTTAGTGCATGGTGATATTATGATAAAGCAGTGATGACGATGTTTATGGGTCCTACTTTATTTTACCAGTGTTAGGTGCTTTCCATGGGTCTCTGGAAAGCTTGATTCTGATTGGTCACACATTCGGAGGTAAAATTAGTTTAAATGATGACTGCTAAACTATAATTGATTGTTGTCCATGGCAACTGAGGTTCATGTCTCCTAGCAGTAGCTTTCGATATTCCATGTTCATTTTTTTATTAATTTAGTGTGTAGCTGTGTAATAATGTACTGTACAGTCACACAGCCATTATTGCAAATTAAACCCCTCCTTTGTACCTGGTGGACAGCACATTGTTCTTTGCATAAGCCAGGGTTTACGTCATTAATAAAAATATAAAAAGGGGTTAGAAGAGGTTATGAAACTATGGTACACATCTATATTTACAATATTATCCATGTGTACTTAATTATTTTGATGTGTTAAATTAAGTAAAGCGAGTAAAATATGTAAATCCTGCAGGGTTTTAATTATATATTTGATACATTCAGGGCTGTCATCCTACAATACACTAATGTCTTATAGAGTTTGCTGCTTTTTGTGTCAAAGCAGTGTTGAGAGCTGTAGGCTGTTTTGATTATTTCAAAGGCTCAGATTTTCTGGCTTGGCTGACACTATGATTTTCCCAGGACTGTTGAGTCAAGCTCCCCTACGGGGGTGTGAGCCGAACCAAACCCCACCTTTGGCATGCACATACTCAAGAGGAAAGATACGGGCAGTTAATATCTAACCGTCATAGAAAACAGGTTTAAATGGTATAAAGACTGCTAGTCTTACCCTCACATTTAAGAAGTCATCAAATTGGCCTTTTGGCTGCAATTTGATAAATTATGCTTGGAATCTTGCCTGATTCATTGGTATTTCTCTGTATTGTAATGCATTTTGATATTATCTAGTGCTGGCTTTAGGAACATATGCCAATGTATAAATTGTAATTTAAGTTGGCCTGCATGTTTTTTCCAAAGACATTTCTAAATGAAAAGAAATTAATGATCTTTCAAGCAGAAGCATGCATGTCTGTTTCAAACAGAACAATGCTTCACTAGTGCTTCAAACGTGTTAAATGTTTATACTGTATTTCAACATTTTTTCACTCATTTGTGCCTCAGTTTGCGGTCACAGCTCATAGGCTTACACACGACCAAATGAAAAGTGTATTCAGGCAAATTACGAGCAGAGCAGCAGGAAGAATTCATTTCATAACAAAAACTAGGACAGAAAATCTTTTCAAATCAATTTCTATTGCAGACATGTGTAGCCAGCTCTAGTATTTCAGTCCAGAAATCACTGACCAGAAACTGGCACTCATTTTACCTCACAATACCCCTAATCCACCTCTCTCCCTCTCTCTCTGTCTGTACAGGCTACAGGCAGAGGAGTAGAGAGGTGCTGGAGAAAGGCTCTGGAACAGACAACTGTGCCCATATCCTGGAGTCAATGCCCTGTGAGGATCCTGTATGCTTCCTGTGGCAGGTGCAGTCTGAGAGTGCTTGTGTGCCCAGCAACGGAAACTGCGGGAATGGAACCAGGACTCAAATTGTTGCATGCGTCAACTCTCAAGGTATATTATATAATCAGATAATCAGTGTAATATGCCAAACATCACAAGATTAAAAGACTAGATTTTCAAACAAAATGTGAGTACTGCTCGCCTGTATAAAACACGTGCAGTAAACCTATAGGGTACAGTGAAGGCTTGTCAGAGCATTGCTGTGTGGGAGCTATAGTAAGGTGTTCTAAGTGGCTGTTATGAAATTGCTCTGCAGTTGCTAAGGTGTTGAGGTTGGTTGCTAGGGCATTGATATGCATTTGCTAAGGTGTTCTGAGTGGCTGTTACTTAAATGCTGTGCAGCTGCTAAGGTGTTGGAAGGTGTTACTTATGGGACCCAAAAAAGTGCTCAAACTCTCTATAATATTCTGGCTCTTGCATATTACTCACCCATCCTCAATGTTTTTAAATAAGTGGGATTTTTTTCCATTAAGTGAATTTCTGATCCGTTCCCACATATTTTTATGTGCGTAACACACACAATGCACAAGTTATATTCCAAAATGAGTGAGTGGATTTTCCAACAGAGTGAGCAATGGCAACAGTGACACTTGCCTTAGCGAGCAGCTTTCATAAATTGTCATATGAGAAAGATAGTAACTCTCTTCAAAGGACCACAATGCTTTTACAGGAGCTAGTAATGTAAAGCTGTTTGAGATTCTCAATAATTAAAGAACACCGTGTCTGTATATCCCATTAGAATTCTGGACGTTCTGAATTGCAATAAAGAGTGCTATTATTGAAAGCGATATCAAATAAAGAAGAGGGCTTTCAAGTTGCCCATAAAAGAGCAGCCGGACACCTCTCTCTGTGTCACTGCAGTGTCACACTCTTTTAGAGGTACATTCAACTGGATATTTGGCTGAAGAGCAGGCTGAGAGCTTTTCTTTTAGCATTGTGCTTTGGAGATCAGCAGGCGTGACCCATTTCAACCCAGCTCTTTAATTTATAAGAGACACTTTGAAGATGAGGAGCCGTGCATTATGAATTATTATGCATTAATAATTATCGTGCATTATGATAAAGCCTTTATAGCCTGTCTTTACAACACGCTAAACTATCTGTGTCCTTAGTTTTTATGCATGTTTTATTATGGTGTCATAATAGATTATGGGTTGATATATTATGAAAGGAGTGAAGAATTCCTTCCAATTTACTAATTAACATTACTTGGGGTGACTGACACATGTGTGATTGCTCAGGTGTTTACAAGGGTTTAGTTAAACAGGAAATGATTAAAAACAGAGATTTTTCATGGTCAGCTCATTACTGTGATAATTCCAGCTGAAAACAGCATCAAATGTGATCACAAGCAAAGCCTTTGATCTTAAATGTCAAATATTCTCTTTCATCTTCCAGTGCACCTTAATTGATCAGCTAACTGGTTTAATTTGACATAATCAGGTGCTTTGGGGATAAAGAATAGTGGCTTATTATTTTTCCATTTGTTTTCACTTATTCCAGTTTAGATCACTGTAAAGGCACTCCTCCGTGTTTTTATACAAATTTAGTTTGGCCTCGTTTTCAGAAGAGCAACGCTCTCATATGAATACATCACTGGTGTATGAAAATTAATTACCCAGTGTTTATAGGTATAACAAATTTGTGTAGCAAAGAAGCGAGCAATGATAGCTAACAGCATCAAAATGACTCCCTTAATTTTGATAATTATGTTGATGGGAAGTCTGGTTAAATTAGGCATGAAGTGACTCAGGCAGTCTATTGTCTAACCTTTCAGCCCAAATCTAGGAAGGAGACTGGCAGAATAATGAAGCATTTTTGGGCAGAGTTTATTTTCAGTGCGACCTCCTAGACTTCCTTGTGCCGGAGTTAATTGGGCTCCGGAGGGCAAAAGCTTTTCCTCTGTTCCTGCTTTATTTCCTCTCGAACAAACATATCGATGCATGAATATCAGGGTTTGTTCCAATCTGACCATGAAGCAGAGCATTTTTGTCTACCATGATGTTCAGTGTGCTCCAGTTTACAGGCTGGTTAAAAGGCATTGTGTAGTGATCTATTATACTGTATGTCCCTCTATCCTGTGTTCAAGGATAGAGGGCTGAACTTTTCACGGCTTGACAGTAGTCTTAAGAGACGCCTGTCGTACATTTCACACTCTGGTTGAAATCCAGCTGCAGCCTTGACTGTCTTAGAACATTCACAGAGTTTATACTGTTGTGCCTCTACACTTTTGACCCTGTGCATGAAGTCAGATTCACACTTGCTTAGACAACAAGGGACATCTGATCAACACAGGAAGTGACCAGCATCAATTAATTTTATTTATGTGTTTTCTGAGGGCAGGTGAAACTAAAATCGGACAAACTCCTGTGAGCAAAACATGATAAACAGATGCTTTAGGATGTATTATTTACTTGCTGCTACTGTGATTGTCTGAAACTATTTTTTTTTTAAAGATTCAAAACTATGAATCTTGCAAGCTTTGGCGCATCCATTTTTTTCTGCCACTGTAAACACAACTTAGTTTCCCAGTAATCCATTAAAAAACTTGTGCACCCCCACTCGATAAACATAAAACCAGCCAATCAGATTTGAACTGTTGCTCTACCCAGGGGTTAGAGTCACTGTAACAATGTATTCAATAAGATGCTTCTGACCAAATGGCCTTTCTGTTTGCAGATGTATTCATATTTAACATAAAAACAGTCACACACACACACTTATTTACAAAATAGCACTTGCTGACATTGGATTAGCAAAGTGAAAAGAATGACCAGCTCAAATATTATAGATCTTTCTGAGGTGCGGCAGTTTTTGTAGACTCTAGGGAACAGAATGTAGAAGACAGCGCTTTTATAACTCTGCTACTCTGAAACATTCTATCAAAGTCAAAGACGCCCCGTTTCAGTGAAGCTAAAATAATGCATCAGCTCCTGATCTGGCAATAAATTCCTCCTTGTGAACTTCTACAAGTGTCTAAGCTCTTGGTCCTCCAGCGGCTAACCCACGCCGTGGGCAGTCTAATAAGGGTTCTTGTCAGTGTGGATCTCTGAATATCATTCCAGGTGTTTCTGCTTGCCAGATCCTCTTAGGAATTCAACTCTGTCTGGTAAATAAGGAGTGGCAGATTCCATCTCTGTACTCTGTAGCAATTCCACATTTCCTTAAAGGAATTCAAATAGACCACCAAGCTCCTCCGAGAAACAGAATTTGTTCTTTCTTTCACACCGCTTCAGGTTCTGTCTGTCGCCCCGTGTTCATTTACCCTGATGAGAAGCTCTGTTACACGGGGGTGTGGAGTGAGAAAGGTCATAAATAAAGTATGTCCCTCCGGAAGCTGGGAATGTTTTTCTACATCCTATTAAAAAAGCTTTTATTTATTTCCCACGGTCACGTTTTCAAACGTTTGGCATCTGGTGCACTGTCTCTTTAAGAGGGTTTGTGTGATGTCACAGCTGAACTTCTGCAGCATCAGAGTGGTGGCAACACAACAAAGCCAAGGTCTGTCCCTAAAGCAACATATAGAGGACCTCAATCATTTAACTTTGTGTCAGCAGCACGTTACTCAAATTCATTGAATCCTGTGGTGGTGGCTGTAATTTTATGCTGGTTTATGACCTTTTCATTGTATTTCTTCAGCGCTGGCAGTGACTCACAGACCACACGAGAGTACCAAGATAATATAAGGACCAAGGTCACCTTTCTTCTGTGTGTTATTTTTTCATTTTTTCTTTTTCTCGCTCTAAAGTTACAGCAGACTGAAATCATTGTGACCTCTGGCTAATCAGCGGGACGATCTCTGTGTAATTATAGCAGATGTCAAACTGGTCAGCCCTAGAATCGATACAAATTGAAAAATACATGTGAAATGCACAGCAACTTGCCATTACGGTGTACAATTTTTTATTTATATCGTCTTCTAGCCGAGCTGTTAGTATTAATGACATCTTTTCATCTCTCTGCTCATATCTTGACAGCGCAGAGCGATGGCCTTCCAAGGTTACCGTTCAGATAAAGTATGGATCAGTTATGACATAACAGCATACCCCCACCAGTCCCCATGCACCATCGTAGGGCTTTACATGAGCTCCTGGTTTTGGTGCTTATTCTCTTTCTGGCATATTGCACATGCTTAAGTCATTCCTGCCATTTAAATGCTAATAACATCTGCCAGGTGGCTGTGTAAGGTGACAGTGTGACGTGCTGATCAATGGGAAGTATAATGCATGCAGCAGATTAGGGGTTTGCTTCCGTGTGGTCGGTCCAAATAATGCCATTTATCTCCTCCCAGCCTGGTGTAATTAGGGATGTTTGATGGATCTTACAACAACATGTCCTTCTTTGCTAAGAGCTGGTAGAATACATGTCCTAGCATAACAATTTTTGTTCTGTAACATTTTTAAAATATTTCACCGACTACTTAAGAATAAGTGTTTTTGAGATATTGATATATAACATTAAAAAAATTCGAAAATGTTTCCTGTTGACTTGAGTGCTGAGTGGTCTCAATCCACTTTTATTGTGTGAAAAATACATAATGTAGCAGCTTGATTTCTTTTAGACTTTTAACTGGATTATGGCTAGATAACTTCCTTTGTGTTACATTGAAGAAAGTCGTGAATTTAGAACAACCGAGCAAATCATTTTTAAGGAATGTTAATGTTTGGCGAATTTGTCCCTTTAAAGCTTCTGTGGTGTTGGTAATTGTTAAATTCATGAAGCTGTTCAACACCCAGTGCCTGACATAATCAGATTCTTATTGGAAGGAATTTGTTTATGAAGTGGTAATATAATAATTACCAAAGCCCCACTGTGATTTTATTCCTGCCTGAATTAGCCATGTCAAATTATTTACAGACGTCCTGCATGCTCCTGTGACGTCTTTAACCTACAAATGGCCTAAAAAATAAACCACAGATAATAGCGGATTTGTACAAACCGATGTGTTCTGCTCACAGCAGCCCGTGTGCAGCTTGAGTCTTTCAAATAGATGAGATGTCAGGAATTAATAAAATGTGCTTTATAACTTACATACTTTACTGTATGTGAGACATAAAATTTGCAGATGTTTGGACATGTTTTTTATGTACATACAAGTGTTTAAAAGTACTTTGAAATTGAAAAGATTATGTATGGTAGGATAAAGGATCCACGACAGAGCGTATATCAGCAAGCAGCTACGCTGGTCTTTTCTGCATGAAAAACATTCAAATAACACCTCTATTTGACTTCCTGGCACGCTGGTCCTTGCGTCTGCATCGCAGATGTCTTTTGGTGCCCGTTGGCAGACTGGCACTGATTGCTCCGTTAGAGAGGGAGAAGGTACACACAGCTTCTCATTTGTACAGCTTTTTGGCTGTCACTTAGTAAGTGATGTGTCGGGCCAGCGTTCCGCAGCGCTAAATTATGAGTGTTGCGAGTTAGCTGACATGATTGAGTGCATAGATGCAATTTCACCGCGGGTGACCAAAGAACTGCGTCATGCAGATAACTGATGTGAGAACAGAGACCAGTGGCTCCTCTGACCAGAATTCCATCTCACCAGAAAAAGAGAATTGTGGATTCAAGCTTTCAAGTGAAGGTTCACCCTTACGATTTCACCACTGAATTGTTGTGTGATAACAGTGGCCAGACAAAAAGACAAAGTTGGACGGGAAACACAACAGCGTTTTCACTCGCATGCCACCATAATATTATATTTTTGAGAGCGAGCGCCAGCGGTACACATCCACATATTAATAATTCAGGAAGGTCCTGGAGCTGGGATCTGTTTACAGTTTTCCCCACACATGGCAGGTGGTTTCTGTATTTGAGACATTTTTCACTTTCTAATGCGTGCGAGACGTACGCCTCACATTTTTTACGATATGAATATGACTGGCAGCTGTGATTCGGTGATTGAGAGGAGAAATTGTCGCTTTTCTGTCTTAAATTCGTCTATGCAGAGTGCTTGTTTTGATTCATTTTGTGTTATTCCCATAGGTAGGAAAAATCACAAATAGCATCTCTTTAATGTTGTTAGAGGGCTAAATTTGCTTAAGTCTCCTGCTTTTCAGTGTTTTCTCCTGAGAAATAGACTCTAGTAATCTCACAGTCTCCTCTGGAGTTTCAGACGATACAGGAAGATCAAGATAGAAGATCAAGGTGCCTTTTTCACAGCTCATGAGATTTGATGGAGTTCTTTTTAATGTCAATTCAGCTTTGTCTGAGATGTTTCTTCTAAAATTGCTTAGGAGATATAGGAGGAGATATGAGACTCCATCAAGTCTCCAGAGCTATGAAAGAACAACCCATGATCAATAATGTGTTTTTCTGGGTTGTTGTGTCAGACGCCGATGAAGTTTACATCATTAACTCTCTAGTTAATGTGCAGCTATGGCTTGTAACTTCTGCGTGTGGAATTGAAAGACAGAAGCCTACGAAAATCTGCCGTGTGGTCAATTGAAATGGGGTTTGTTTACCACAAGGTACCATTTTAAGATGGCAATAATTTGAAAAATTATTTCACTGACAAACAATGATGAATTCATTGAACGGAATGGTTCATTACACACCTGTCTTTGCTGATCAACATTATAGTTTTTAATATGGTTTGTTCATGAAACAGTCTTGGCAGTTGCCTGTATATGGCATGCGCCCCCATCGATACATGTGTGGGACACAGATGGACCTTCATCAGTCTCTTTATTACGTTAGAATGGGGCCAACAGTCGCCCAACTGTTCCGATGTTGTTACGCACCGTAGCCCTCAAACAGCCTCTAGGCAGTACAAGAACACTTCCTGCACTCATTTAGAGTCTCTCATGTAGTCGTGTCTCCAAATGCTTGAAGAAGCCATTAAGGAGTGGGCCTTTGCTACTGAACTTTGTACTTAAAGACGTTTAATGACTTCACCTTAACCTTTAAAAGAGTCTTGGAGCACAGTTATGATCAGAAGGATTGTGAGGACTTTAATTTCATACAACAGGGCTGTTTTGGCGATCATAGTCTCATAACTCCATACTGAGCTTGTTCCACTGTTTTAAATGGAACAGAGGGCTCCAGTGTTTTAAATGGAACAGAGGGAAGGTTGGAATCTCGTATCTGTTTTGTTACTGACTGTGTGATTAGTCAAAGTGGCAGTTATCAGTGTGTCTGATCAATGCAGGTGACACTAATCTGGTAAATGACCTTCTGCCTGCATGTCAGGACTGTCAATATTTGGGCTGAGGCGAGTTAATTTTGATCAATTCTCAAAATCATCTCTTACTGACATACGCCGCCTCACTTCTGGTTTCAGACCCTAAAGCATTTTACAGAAATGATGGAGGTACGCTAACAGCAGGCACTAAGAAGTAATACTATTTACTGAAAGCTCATCAGTCAATATTAATATTGTATACTTAGGGGTTTTATTAGGAGGCGCAAAATGTGCAAGTGTTTCAACCCGTCGATTTGTTCGGCATGCACCACTTTGCATGTTAAAAATGTGCGGGTGAAGTTTAGGTTTTAAATTAGGTTGATGATTGGTGTATTTACAAAATGTTATACCATGTATTATTTTGTAAACAGCTGCAAGAAATGGCTGTTTAATTCTAAGGGTGAGAGAGATGGCCACAAAAATCAATTATGACTGTTTTGCCTTTTATCTGTTTGATTTGCTGTATGTGCTAAGAAGTGTTTTGTGCTACATAGGGTTGCAAAATTCCAGAACATTTTGGAAGCTTAGTAGAAATTGACAGGAATATGACACACAGATGAGTCATATGTTGAGAAAACAAATGTTTGTATTCATGTTTGTAATGAGATACAGTTTGTAAAAAATTCCAATCATTTCCCTTTTAACTCCGGTAAGTTTCCATAATATTCCCATAATATTCCTTGGAATATTTCCAAAATTCTCAGGTTCTGCAACACTAGTGCCGTATCCTCACATCATTTCTCCATGAAACTCAAGTGGCCCTCATCATATTCAAACATTGTGAGAACAACAGACATGTGTCACTTTTCATTTTAACCGTAGCTTGTTGTTTACATTTAAATGACGCTGTTCTCTGTCTCACTGGTCTTTGTGCCGTGACTTCAGCAGGAGAACGTTGTGTGAGGTGAGATGTTCTATCATTCTAATGTCTCCCAGGATTATTTTTGATTCCTATTCTCTAAAGGTCATAGTTTTGATATCTCTGAGGGTAACATTTAATCTTCAGTCTATTCTGGAGTGATGATTTGACATTCTCCTATATGCCCGCACGTCATGTTCTCTTGTTGTATATATTTACATGCTTTTCTTTTCAAATAGCGATGTCACGTACAGCTTTTCTGTATGAGCACGGTTATTTGTTGCTAATATAAATATTAATATGAAGCAACAGATTGAGTGTGGAGTAAGGTCTGCCCCATACGGCCATCTGACGGGCGGGTTTACGATGCTTCATTCACATACCGTCTCCCTGAATCTCTCTGGTGTACTGCACTGAATAAACAGGTGCTGTTTGTACACACCTCTGCTGATAATGAGGATTCAGTGTTTACATAAACTTTTCAGCATTAATATTTATGTTCTCCCGATGTGTCAATGAATACTAAGTGGTGTAAGTGCTTGAGCTGGAAGAGAAAAGAAAATGGTTCGTTTTTAAACATAATAGAGTCGCGTCTCGTCACTTTTTATTCGAATTTTGTTCTAATTCTAATTCTAAAACAAAATGAAACTTAAAGCAGTTCAGTTATTAAAGGTGAAGGGTATAATTTTCCCTGCAGAGACAGATACACTGTACATATCATCACAAAACACTGGCGCTTTTAACATGGCTAACATTGCGCGACAGTTTTATTTTTGTTAGGATTGGGGTGATTTGGTGGTTTGGTACTAAAATAAAAACAACATATAATTCTGCCAATTAATTTCTGTCGTCACATTGTTGACATAATGTTACTTAAATTCACTGCAACCGCCAGTGAGATATTAAATAAATGGCCCTTTCTTTGAGTGTTTGAGGAGTCGGTTCAGCCTTCATGCACCTACAGGATGTGCTGACTGAGAAGTCACTGGAGTTGAGCAACAGGTCTCGTGTTACACTTTATCATTACAGCTCCCAATATGAACTTTGTCTTTGTTCAGACCTTAATACAAGATTGCCATAATCTATGAGGTAATAAATTCTGCCTGACATGTTTTGTCGTAGTTTGCGTCTATGCTTGCAGGGGAATCAATGATCCTCTCTCGCTCCCTCTCTTTCTCTCAGACTCTCTTCCTCCTACTCTCTTTTATTTTTGTGAGGGGGGTATTGTACTTTGTGAACAGCGTAGCATGAAATGGTACACAGATTAAGGGGCGCTCACAAGCTGCGGTATTTAATTTATTTATTTTTCCTCTAATACGAGTGAGCCAGAGATTTTATTCAGAAAGAAATAGCCCTTCCAATGATTTCTGCTCTCTGTGTAGGTTGTGGAGGTTAATTTCAACAATCTGCATGCATATTTTCATCCAGCTCTCGTGGGGCAAAATGTGCCTTTCAAACTTTCACAATTATTTCTGATATATTGTATCACAGAGGGGAACTGAAGATTGATTTTGGAAGGTGGGAAGCTGAAATCATTTGATGCCTGCGGTATAACCTATAACTCAGTGCTGTTATTGAGAGCTAGAGCATTTTTCTTCCTGCAATTTAACATATTACAGTCAGTGTTTTAAATTGGTGAGCACCTGTTATGATATTATAGTGCGTGTTACTCTGAGGAAGAGAATAGAAACCCTTTGCCGTTGGTTAAAATGAAAATATTCACTTTTTTATTTTTGACTCCTGAACTGTCATTTTTGTGCTGTAATACATGTTATTTTCTAACTCTGAAGTTTTTCTGTAAGCTTACTGTCTCACTTTTCAATCCCTCACATTTCTACCACTTTGTGTGTCAGTATACAGAGTTTTGTGGTATATATGTGGTATATCTAACTAATATAATATACTGTACCATCCCTGCTGAATAGACTGACATATGTTGTGTCTTGAATGCTGGATCTCCAGTCTGACCCGGACCAGATGAGTTCTAACCAGCAAAAACCAGCCTGGACGTTCTTCTGGTCTGTGCTGATGTTCTCAGCAGGTGTTGTACACTGTTTCCTGTATTTACTAGTTAGTATGTACTGTGTGTTAACAGCATAATCAATGGCACTTCATTGAGACATGCTGTCCGTTAGACATTTATGCATGTTTAAACTACACCGTATGATTTATGTATTTAATTTAGCTTGTCTGTCTTTCTTTCTTGACATTTCTTTGTAACAGCTCTGCAGGACTGGCAGAAATTTAATTAAACGTCATTAAAGTGGTCAATAAATTCCCACAATCTCTCAGATCTTAGATGTCAGGAGCAGACAAAATACCTCCTTTCCAAAACAATTTTTTCATGGTGTTTAAACCTCAGTGGCTGTTGGAGGTTTCCTGTGTTGTCTGCAGCTTGTTTAATTGCGCTCCAGGGTTCTCCACCTAGTACACACAACAATTTTCTTCAGACTCATTGAAGTTTGGGTCACGTGGTCGCCTGCAAGGTTTTCCTATACTGCTTTGGTTGCCAAGAATATGCCTGCAACCCCTTCACCATCCTCTGTGCTTTGATGACTCAAGGAACTGGTGCGTTCAGGGTTCGAGGTGGTGGGCTGAAGACCCGCCTTAGGGAACATCTTACATCTATGCCTCATTTGATGAGGAACATCACGCAGCCTCTTTTTTGGCCTCTTGGCATGGAGGCACTTACAGCGGAGAAAAAAGCTAACACATCTGCCCCTGGGTTGTTATTGCTGTACTGCACGTTTGAAAGTGAGTGACAGGGTTCAATGAAAATAATGATTTCACCTTGTCGGTTCTCCTCTCATAGAACGTTTCGACACCGCAGATCGACTTCTTTTTATAAGAAATTGATCCGTCGAAGCGCGTTGCGTAAGTGGGGCGTGTGTTTGTTGTGTCTGGGATGTTTTTAAGGTTTAATCTTTATAGGAATGTTTTGTGTAATCCCAGACAAATGAATGACGGGATTTATGTTTGTCTTTCATGCATGAAATGAGAGTTTTCCTTCTACCGGCTCCAGCCGAAAGCCCTGCTCTCTCGTTCTCCTCTTCTGTCTTCTGATAGCTCACTGACATCCAATAAAGTGAACGGCCTTTCGGCCTCGCACTTAAATTCCATTTCCTGTTCAAATCTTTTCCTTCCTGCAGGGAATGGGAAACAGATTCCACTCATCCGATCATCCAGTCATTATTGAAATCGGTGCTAAAAGACAGAGCAAATATTTCTTTTGTTTAATTTGTTTGAAGATCGAAGAGTGGAACCTTATTATAGAGAAATGACGGCATTATCATTACAATGTGATGTGCTGTCACGGTTTTGACAGTGTTGATTATGTCAATCTGTCAGGCGCTAATAAGGCTGTGAAGCACCATCAGAATATTATTGTTCATGACTGGGTTGTGTTCATCGTGCATAATGAAATTCCAGCTGCCCTCTCAGTTTTCCTGTTTCAGCGACTGAATCAATAAAAGCAGATGCATCGCAACTGTTGATCTCTTATTTGGATAAAGCTCATTTTGTCTTTATCAAAGGTTCTAAAGAGATGAAAGCTGTGATTATGAGTGCATTTATAATGTGTGACCTCACGAAAATCTTGGTTTGCTCTTCTGTTACTTTTTCATTAAATGGCTAATTCAAAGGTACAAATATGATGGATTTCCTTGAAAGGAAAAAAACGTACACATCACAGATGTATGTGATGGTGTATGTGTACATGTATGTATGAATGTTTCTGTGCCTGCTACGACCCAAAGACGTTATATGTATATAGATGTTGCAGCAATAATAATAAACAATAATTGGCCAGCATTTGAATCAGTAATCAATAAATTGGTCTATAACATTTTTTATTTCTTCAAAATTAAGGAATGGGCTAATGTAAACATTTTGGGACAGCTAAAATATTTCCTACAATATGTGATATCAACATCAAAGGACAATACAAAATGTAACAATGGTGATAATGAAAAATCTGTATGCAGGGAGAGCTTGAGCGCACATCCAGCAACTTAAACAGGTGCCAGATCAAAGCATGAAGCGACAATAAAACTCTTCTCATGCTCTAATCAACAGGGCAGCTTGTTCCTGAGGATCTCTGTGAAG